>JAESUZ010001674.1:0-142398 GCA_017311185.1 Proteles cristata cristata
TTTTTTTTTTTTTTTTTCTTTTTTTTTACAAAATAGTTTATTGTCAAATTAGTTTCCACATAACACCCAGTGCTCATCCCCACAAGTGCCCTCCTCCATGCCCACCCCTCCTCCCCCCCACATCCACCAGTCCTCAGTTTTTGTCAGCATTCAAGTCTCTCATGGTTTGCCTCTCCCCCTTTCCCCCACCATTTCTGCCCTTCTTCTCCCCTTTGGTCCTCTGTTAAGCTCCTCCTAATCCTCCTATACGTGCACACATATGATATTTGTCTTTCTCTGCTGACTTATTTCGCTCAGCATAACACCCTCAAGGTCCATCCATGTTGCTACACATGGCCAGATTTCATTGTTTCTCATTGCCATGTAGTATTCCATGGTACAGATAAACCACATCTTCTTGATCCATTCATCTGTTGATGGACACTTGAAGCTCTTTCCATGTTTTAGCTATTGTGGAGTGCTGCTATGAACATTGGGGTACATGTGCTCTATGCATCAGCACTCCTGTATCCCTTGGGTAAATTCCTAGCAGTGCTATTGCTGGGTCCTAGGGGAGTTCTATTATTAATTTTTTGAGGAACCTCCACACTGTTTTCCAGAGGGGCTGTACCAGTTTACATTTCCACCAACAGTGGAGGAGGGGGCCCGTTTCTCCACATCCTCGCCAGCATCTAGAGTTCTCTGATTGGCTCATTTTAGCCACTCTGACTGGCGTGAGGTGGTATCTCAGTACCACCACCATGTTTTATCTGGGCAAATGGCCACCCAGAAAAGTTCCTATTTCCCAGTCTCCTTTGCAGCTAGGTGGGACAGTCTGACTAAGTTCTGATTAATGAGATGTGGGCAGAAGTAGCCAATAGGATTATGCTAGTGCACTCTGCTCTTCTTTTCTCCCCACTGACTAGAATGTAGATGTGCTAGTGGAAGCTGGGGCAGCCATTTTGGGCCCTAAGATAGAAGCTTTGTGTGAAGGATGACAGAAGAAGGCAGAAAGAATCTGAACCCTGATACCATCAGCCAGCAGAACAATGAAACTACATGGCCTAATGAAACTTTCAGATGACCAAGAAATCAACCTCTATGTTGTTTAAGTTTCTGTACTTTGGGGCTTTTTGTTATAGCAGTACAAACTTGTACTCTAACTAATACAAATTCCGGGTCCTCTCATTATACCTAAAATAGGGTCCATAATTCTTAACATGACTTCACGATCTGACTTCTGCCTACCTCTCTGGCCTTATCTCACTTGTGCCCTTACTTTGCTGACCTTTACCATCCCCATCCATGCCTTTCGGGGATCCTCCCAACTAAGGGCCTTTGCACCTGCTGTATTCTGTCCCCCCCAGCCCGCTCACCTGGCTAACTGCAAGCCTCAGCCTAAATATCTTTTTCCTTAGAAACTCTTCCCTGGTACTTTAGATAAATCAGGTATTTCTTCTTTGTCTCCCTCACAACATTCATCACACTCACTAAATGATCAGGTTTGTGATTATCTGTCTGAACTCCATCTCCCCATCTAAACTGTGCTTCTTGAGGGCCAGGATCTCAGCCACCTTGTTCACAGTCCTCAGCACATGAAGGCACTCAGTCAATATTTGTTGAATAAATAAATGCATTCTGCCATTTGTTTATTACAGAGACTTAGAGTTTTTCAAATCACATGGGAAAAATTGCCCGAGCCACCTGCCCTGCTTACCCAAAGCCTTGACTGTTGAGCCGGGCCTTGTTAGCGGTCCACGAGGAATACCAGCCCATGTACTGCTCCAGGTTGGAGCAGGTGATCTGGTCTGGTGTAACTTCTCCTGATTCGAAACCCAGGGGCTTATGATATGGGCATTCTGAAAAAGGAAAAACAATGCACATCAAAACACTCATATCACATCGCACCACTCCACGAGCGCGACATGACTGAAATGACAAGTCAGGCCGTCTCATTTGTGCTTTGGTAGGTGGAGAATGTTTTGCTCGTCAGCGCACTTCACAATGGGTCTTCAACCTATTCACTGCTCTTGTGAGAAGAGAGTGAAGATGAAGTAAAAGGATTGCCATAGAGACTAAACATTCACAAAAGCAGAGGGAAGGGGCTCTATGGCAACCTGAGGTGGGGGAGGGGGGAAGAAAAAGACTTCACCTCCTCCACAAACTTAAGACATTTAGAAAACCAAGGGGTTCACAGGGAAATATCATACGTAAATGCCATACTCTTTATTTTCCTCATTAACACAGGGTTAGCCGTCCAGCCTGATGATGTCAGGGGCCCTAGCTGTCTTCGGGCAGCATACGATGCTAATTACAGGAACAAAGCAAAGGTGGAAGGCAAGAAGGGCGATTATATATCGAGACTGGCTTCTCACTTGTAAATTGCAGTTTTCTCACTAGTCTGATGAAAAAAAGGGGAGGAGGGGGATGAAATGTACCTGAGTGACTATTGACTAAGGCACAGTTGAAAAGAACTGGGTTTTTTTCCAGATAAGAATGGCCAAAGCTGGTCCTTAGATGTTAACTGTCTGCTGCTTCTCGTGTATTTCTAAACACATTCAGTGTTGAGTTACCTGCTCACAGACTTTCGCCGACTGCCAGCCCAGCATCCGTTCTCCCCTTCTTTTTGACTAAAGAACCCTAATTTTGTTAGGCAGCTGAAAAAGACAATCTTTCCCGGCCTCTCTTGCTGTTAGAAGTGACCGTGTGATAACAGTTTCTGACAACTGAGATACAAGACGACGTCTCCTGGGGATTTCTGATCGGTTTTTGTTCGCCCCTTCTTTCTACCTGTGGTGGTAGCCAAGTGGTAGCCGTCTTGCACAATGGGGCTAAAGCCAAAAGAAGTGCAGAGACTCCGCCCTGATATCCTTAAGCAACTCCCTACTCCTCGTCTCTTTACTACGTGAGTCAAAACAAAACTAATTCCATAAGCCACTCTTTAGAGAGTCTCTTACTGATAACCAAACACAGTTCTAGCTAAATTTCTACAGAAAACAAATGGTAAACTTATACAAATACATTCTTCCAGTTTTCCGATTGTGAACAATCAACTTCAAGTAAGTTAATTTTTTTTTCCATGTGTAAATTTGAGTTCAGATCAAAGAGCTGTACATATTTACTGGGGCATCGTCCCTTTCCAAAAGTGAAACGAGAGCTGAGGTCTTTCTGGAAGATAGTTTTCAAAAGTCACTGAAATGGAATGAAGCCTGCAAGAGCTTGAATGCCTGTGTCCTGAGACCAGAATGCGCACAGAGGGAGCCGTGCCTCTGACCAGGGAGGCTTCGCTGCCTTTCTGCCCAATGCACCAAAGGAAAAGGTGCAACCTCCACCAGTAGCTATAGCTCAGTGGGGCTGGAGGTGAGAGGACAGCACTTGTAGTTTATCAAGTACCCGAGGCTTCGGGAACATGCTAAAATCATGGGAATTCCGGAGAGGGAGAACAGGAATGCTTTATGCGCCATTCGATCAGGCCTTGTGTGGTCGAATCATCAGGACAGCTTATTAAGGATGCAGTTTTCAGTACTCCACCCCCGGAGCAGCCTCATTTTTAACAAGCACACCTTCAAAGCACGCTTGGGAAGCCTTGACCTGTCAGGGAAGGCATTTGTCGGTTGGCAGATTCAGGGGCCCGGTGCCCATGGCCTTGGGGGCTCCTCTACCTCCTCAATTCCTCTCTGACCTGGAAGACAAGCCCATGCCACCAGAAGGTGGGACAAGACCCCAGAGTCAGCAAGCTGGGTTTCAGTTGGGCCCAAGGTTGTCACTTAAGATGTGGGTGTCTCTAAAGCCCCTTCATCTTGAGCCTTCCTTTTCGTGCTCCAGGGCCACCAGCTTGGAAGGAAGGAGCAGAGGGGAGGGAAAAGCCATCAGCCCACTCCTGATGGCTTTATTCTTGGCATTTTGTTCTTTCTCTGTTTTTCCCTTAAATCTCTTTGGCCATTTCCTTCTAATTTGCCCATCTAATGGTTAAGAGTGGGCTGGAAACCTAGGGAGACCTAGCCAGTGGCAGTGGCCTCGGAGGGTGGTGAGGGCTTGTCCAGACACGGACCCTGCCCACACTCTCCAGGAAAGTGATGATCTCACCGTCCCCGTGGCTTCCGCCTGGCATCTGGGAGGGAGTGCCTCATTCCCAGGCTCCAAGCTTTGTCCCATTGTCCATTTTCCAGGTAAACAGTTCCATCTGGGTGACCCAAAGACGCTTCACACCCACACGTTCCAAACCGAGCCCTTCAGTATCCAAGCCCCAAGCCTGGCCCTGTGAAGTGTCTCCTGTCAGATGTTGGTGCCTCTAGCTACCCAGCTGCGAACCCAGAAACCAGTGGTGTGGCCCAGGGCACAAAGCAGAGACAATCTGATGGGTCTCACCCTGGGTATCATGTGGGGAGTTCCGGAAGTGCTAATGTTCAGGTCACTCCCCAGAGATTCTGATGTCACTGGTCTGGAGTAGGACCCGGATTAGGGGTAGAGCTACAAGTGATTGTAATGGGCAGCCGAGGTCAAGAATGTCTCGTTAGAGTCAACGTGAGCTGGGATGGGATCCCACTCTCTGCGTGAGCTTAGGCAAGCTGCTTAATCTCTCTGGATCTCAATTTCCTTATCTGTGGAATGGGATCAACAGCAATATCTGCCTACTTAACGTCACTGGGATTACATGAAATAATTTTGGGGAAAAGAGGGGTGTTCATGGTCGGGGCCTGGGCTCAGCAGGGACATGCTTCCTCTGAGGGGGCTAGACCACCGATGGGACCAGGGAGCGCTGAGCTCTGGACACCCTCAGGAAACTTGGGAAGGTCGCCGGGATGGAGTTGAGCCTGGTTCAGAGGGAGAAGAGCCCCCAGTGAGGTGTTGGCTTTCAAGTGGGAGCCTGTCACCTAGCCTGAGCCCAAACCTGAGCCCTGCCCCCAGGCAGCCCTTGCAAACCCGTGGAAGTTTCATGTAGTCCAAAGAGAGAGGAAGGACCTTTAACAGTCCTGTCTTTAGACTCCTCACTGGCCACGAGGAGGACTCAAACTGGAGCTATTTAAACTTGGAAAAATAGAAACTGTGACATTTCTCACGCTCCGTGCACTGTGGGGTAAACTGCGGTCAAGTTATGTTGTTATTTTGACGGACTCCGCCTTTCTCGGCTCCTCCTCCTCCCATGGTCCTGGCTGAGCTCCCTTTTGGTCCTCGTGCAGTTCTGCCTGTGACACCCCCGTCCCCTCTCTTCCCCTTTCACCCGGCCAACTCTACCCATCCTTCAGATCTCTGCTGGCCTCGCCTTCCCGCCCAGGGCGGGGGAAGGGGCTCCAGCCGCTGCCTCCCCGGGCACCCTGTTCCTGTCACTTACTCTGCTTCCTTGTCATTATTTAATTATCGGCTCCCCTGGGCTGTCTGGCTCACCATTCTATCCTCTGAGCTGAGCAGAATGCCTGCACATGGTAAGCACTCGATAGTTATTGACTGGATGGCGAATGAAAAGATAAACAAAGATTATCACCCGTCTTGGGTGGCCTCTAGAAACAAGCAGAGAAGACAGCAGAAACAGGAAGCAGAAAGCTCAGGGAGGAAATAGAGGTTGCCCACCCCCCCACCCCCCCAGAGAACACCTACTGCCCTAGTGCAAAGGAACCTGTCAATTGAGTATAAACTAGGATTAAGCAACACTAATCACACTGCTGGAGGAATTAAGAGGATGCTGGTCACAGTTACACGGAATATGTCCTTCCCGCGTTTTCTGCCCAAGGCATGTTTGTTAGTATAGTCATGAAGCCTGTTTTTATGCTCATCTTAAGTATAAAAAGAATCTTCCTACGTTCATTTTAAGGAAAAACCTACATTGTCTGTGGTACAAGTGGCTCTTTCTGAGTGATGCTTCGATAATTACATGTTAATCGATAAAGGCATGTTCATGACGTACTGCTAATCCAGACTATACGTAACATATGAGCCTTTCTTATTCGGTAGACAATCTCTCGGTTGGGAGGCATGAAGGCCAGATGTGGTTATAGAGAACATTTAACTACGGAAACACAAGGAGAGTTTGGGGATGTTCTTGACAAGAGAGACATGAATATTAATATGCATATGTATTAGACTCGAACATATACGACAACGTAGTAGAAGATAGACAAGGTTTATAGAATGGAGTAGAAACTAGAAAATAATATAGAAATATAAAATCTGGAATAAAGATAAAGCATTCGCTAATAATTGGATTTCTTAGCTTTGGATACTTTCCTTACCCTGTTCTTGCCCCTCCGAGTGCCAAGGTAGTCTTAGCACCTTCTCCTCTGTGGGTGGGGCCACTGGACTGTTAACAGCCAGTGTGCACCTGAGAGCGCCTCTAGGCAGCCCTAAGTGACCTTCCCTCCTGTCCTTCTGCACCTTCTAGGCTCTTCCCTCCTAAGGCGGCCTATGATGGAATCACTGAGTCTCAGGATCCAGAGGGACCAAGCAGTGTTCTTAACGTTCCACTGAGGATCTGAGGCACTGATGGGCGGCTAGGCCTGCTGCCCTGAATCATCTCTTTCGTGGAAAAAACTAACTAACACAAATGAATCAACCGTTTAACACTTTGGTTGTATTTGTTCCTTCCCGGAAATATCTGCGCTATTAAAAAATAAAACCAAAGGAAAAACAAACAGAAGATGGTGGGGAGTGGAGAATATGTCAGCTAAGAGAACTTCTGATTTCAGAACTTCAAGTGCGTGGCAAGTGTTTAGGGGAGAGAAAGGTTGGGGGGACCCCAGTCCACTTCATATTCCTCAAACACAACAGCCCTCCTCAACTTCACAGTTGATTGGGTCAGTCAAGTCAATCGGCATAAATAATCTCTTTTCAAGTTGTTTTGTTTCGTTTAGAAAGAACTTGAAACAGAGTTCCAGTAAGGTCTTCGTGTCTGTGGCGAGGAGAGCACTTGACCCTTGTTTCCACTGCATGGGAAAATCCCTCAGGGAGAAGATAATGCCTTCTTTTTTTTTTTTTTTTTTCTTTTTGGTCTCCCCATCTGTGCCTGGCACATAATAGGCACATGATGAGAAAAGGTGGGATTGAATTTTAAATGGATTATTAAGGACGGTGCTTCAATATGGACTGGGCAGACCACACCAATATATAATGGTTGCAGGAGCTCCTTCTGGGGACACAGCGGGGCGTCCAGCAGAGACCCACCAAACCGCACAGCTCTTGCCGCTTTCCTCTCAACTACCGTTCCTTTCCCATAGACTTAGTTCACAAACCACTTCCTAGCCCTTGAGTAAGTAGGAAAGCAGAGGCAGCAAAGGCCATTGTAGACTCTGCTGCCTCCCCACACTTTGCTATTTTAATGCAAATTTAGTGAAATAATGAAGAGAAGCTCACACACGTGTACACACACGCGCGCGCACACACACACACACACACACACACACACACACAGAGTCTCTAGCGGAGCTATTACTAGGTGATTATGTAAAGTGAATGACTTGGCCTGGCACCATCATAACCCTGGAGAGGGGTAACAAACACAGTTTCAGGCAAAAGAGGCTCTGAGTCGTGAAAAGCACTGAGTGTCGCAAGGATTTCCTGGGCCCCCAAGCCCCTGAAGTCAGAGTGCGAGCTCTCCGGAGGCGGGAAGAAAAGGAGCTGACCTTTATCAGGCTGCAGTTTGCCAGATACACAATACCACCCGAGATGCTTTCACGCCTCATCTGATCTATTCCTCATGACCACTCCTTACAGCAGGGGTCAGCAAACCGTGGCCCTTAAACCAAAGGTGGCCCGATTTTGTAAATAAAGTTTTATTGGAACACAGCCACAACGCATGCATTTACATATCGTCAGTGGCTGCTTTCATACTACAATGGCAGAATTGGGGAGTTGAGACCCTATGGCCTGCAAAGCCACAAATATTTAGCATCTGGTCCTTTACAGACAAAATTTGCTGGCACAAACCTTACAGGAGGACACTCCTATTAGCCAGGAAGGGCTATGTTATGCTGCAGAACAAATTGCCTTGGAAATTTCAGAGGCTTAACACAACAAAGGTGTATTTTTCACTCAGGTGACTTGTCTGTTACGGGTTGGCAGGGTTTCTGACCTTACAGCACCACATGACTCTCCGGGGGCTGGACGTGGGGAGGAACACGGTGGTTCGGTGAGCAACAAACCCGCGGGCACAGTAGTATTACCTCCATTTGACAGATAAACACCAAAGTGGGAGCCCCAGAGTTAAGAAGTGAGGCAGACAGGATTCCAACTCTGGTCTTTCTGACTCAAAAGGCTGTTCTCTTCTCAAAACACCCTGCCTCCTACCACCAACTTATTTTCATAAATTCCATGAGTCGATTTCATTGAAAATAGGTGCCATCTCACCGTCTCACCCGGTCCAGGGAGAGATGCAGGACACTGTTTCTGGACATCAGTGTGATGTGTTGGAGCAGTGGCCATTGTGGGATTTGAAGCTCAGAGGCCAACTGCAGGAAACCCAGAGCATAGTGTTCAGGGGGGGTTAGTTCAGCCAGGGCGGGGGGGGAGAGGGGAAGGCAGAGGAGAAACTGTTCCCAAGGACACCCCAAGGCTCTGGTGCCCCAAGGAGAGGAGACACTCACCCGGTATGCAGTCTAAGGAGGTGGCGCCAGCAGACCAGAGGGCATTGGCACCTCCTTGGCAATCGCATTTACATGCTTTGTGGTACCAGGGGTCTTCAGCCTCATCCTGCGGGAAGCCAGATGGGAAGCAGGGTCAGAAATGTCACAGTCAAGGCCGCCTGGGCAGCTCAGTCAGGTAAGCATCCGACTTTGGCTCAGGTCATGATCTCACAGTTTGTGGGTTCAAGCCCCGAGTCAGCCTCTGTGCTGACAGCTCAGAGCCAGGAACCTGCTTCCGATTCTGTGTTTCCCTCTCTCTCTAACCCCTCCCCTGCGTGTGCTCTGTCTGTCTCTCAAAAAATAAACATTTAAAAATTATAAAAATAGAATGCTCCATGTATGAAAACTTTCGGGAAAAGGAAGGAAGGAAGAGAAAGAAAGAGAGAAAGGAAGAAAGAAAGAAAGAAAAAGATAGATCACAGTCAAAGGCAACTGTGGCCAGAGCCACTGGAAAAGTTTGTGTTCAGAAACCTCGCTCATTCAGTACCTGTACTGTGTGGCTGCTTTTGCACTACGAGAGCACAACTGGAGTATGAAATCAGGCTTAAGACCAACAGTTGCCACTCATCTTTGAGTCCAGATAAACAAACGTCCGTCACTGTGGATGAACAGCTAATAATCTCACAGACACGCCATGCTGGGAACACTGCTCGCTCCGTTATAGTCATCTTCAGGGTTGTCTGGGGCAGGGGTTGCTCAGTTCAAGGTCAGGCTCCTCACTTCTCCTGGAGGTCGCTTTTAGGGATCCAGTTTTAAAAGGTAATGGACTCATGATTACATCACCTGAATTAAGACCTGGTTTACTTGCATTCTCTCATTAAAACACCACTCTTGAACTTGCCCAGATAAAACAGATAAAGTATGCTATTGGCATCACCAGAATAAAGTACCTTTAAAAAGTACCTTTAAAAAAAAAAAAGTGATAATCCTAAACATTATTTTGAGCTAGGAAAATCTTCAAGAACTGTAACATACCTCTGTAGATGACAGTCCCAGGGTGGCTAAGCAACAGGACAAGAGAGGGAAAAAATCAAGTTAAAAAAAGAAACAAATTCAACGAAATGATACATTACATGGAAAAGTGAAATGAAAATAGTCACATAAAAGTTAACAAGGCCCCTTCTGGAAGAAGTCAAACGAAGTAAATATATGCCAGGAAAAACATCCACAGATCCTGAGAAACCAGGGACAGTAAAATTAAACAGAGAAGGATCGTTTTTTTTTTCTGTTTTAAAGTAAACTCTACCCCCAGCATGCGGCTTCAACTCAAGAGCCGGAGATCAAAAGTCACATGCGCTAATGACTGAGCCAGCCAGGTGCCCGTATTATTTTTGTTCTTTATAGAATTTTGGAAAATACATTAATGTAGCAAAGAGGAAAAATAAAAAAGCACCTTTATTTCTTACCACCGAAGGCAACACTATTAACATTTTCAAATACACCTTTCCAGTCTTTTTTCTATGTGTGTTTTTTTAAAACATATTTGAGAATCTATGATTTAAATAATGTTTACAATTTACATTGTTAAAGTTGACATTAAGTGCTAGCTTCTTCCTTTACTTATTAACCCTTCTTCAGCAGCAGCAGCCCTAGTGTCTGTCATATCTGTCATATGTGCTATTCAGGAGCTGATTCCTTGTCCCCTCCCCCCCCACACACACACTTGACACACTTAGGTTACTTGGGATTAACAAATTGTTCAGAAAATCTTTGGGGCGCCTGGATGGCTCAGTTGGTGAAGTGTCTGACTTCAGCTCAAGTCATGACCTCACGGTTTGTGCGTTCAAGCCCTGCCTCAGGCTCTGTGCTGACAGCTAGCTCAGAGCCTGGAGCCTGGATTCTGTATCTCTCTCTCTCTCTCTCTGCCCCTCCCCTGCTCATGCTCTCTCTCTCTCAAAAATAAATTTAAAAAAATCTTTTTAAGGTTTGTCTATAATGTACAGGAAAGATCAAACCACAAACTGTAAATACTGTATAATTAATATGGGAAAACTAAGTGTGTAAAATTTAATATAAAACTAACATATAAACTATCTTTATAGAAGTACGAATAAAGAGAATGAATGCACATTTACGTTTTTTAACTTTTTAATTTATTTTTGAGACAGAGAGACAGAGTACGAGCAGGGGAGTGGCAGAGAGAGAGGGAGACACAGAATCCGAAGCAGGCTCTAGGCTCCGAGCTGTGAGCTGTCAACACGGAGCCTGACGTGGGGCTGGAGCTCATGAGCTGTGAGATCATGACCTGAGCCAAAGTCAGATGCTCAACCGACTGAGCCAGCCAGGCTCCCCTAAATTTTTTTAATGTTTATTTTTGTGAGAGAGAGAGAGAGAGAGACAGTGTGAGCAGGGAAGGAGCAGAGAGAGATGGAGACACAGAATCCAAAGCAGGCTCCAGGCTCTGAACTGTCAGCACAGAGCCCAATGGGGGGCTCGAACTCATGAACTGCAAGATCAAGACCTGAGCCGAAGTTGGACGCTTAAGAGTGAGCCACCCAGACACCCCCGAATGCACAAATAGGAAAAGAGCTTGTGTACATTAGCATAAACTGTTTACACTCTGCTGCCCAATGCATAACCAGTAGTCCCATGAAGCTATTTGTGTTTAAATTAATTAAAATTAATAAAATTAAACATTCAATTCCTCAGTCACACTAGCCACATTTCAGTGCTTCCTGGCCACATGTGGCTAGTGGCTTATATACTGGACAGCACAGGAATGGAACATTTTCGTCAGAGCAGAAGATTCCATTAGACAGTGCTTGTTAAAGTACCAAAATTCCATTTCCCATTTTCAACAAAATGGATATCTTCATTTCTTTTCTGATTATAAAAGCAACACATACTTACAAAAATCTTGACCAAAACCTGAGGGTAGGCAATAGGAAATAAAAGTCCTTCCTTAACCACTTTCCTATCTAAAAGTTGAATCTGATGCCCACAAAAAGACCTTCCAGACTGTTACAGAGAGTAAAGGAATGGATGCATCTTTTGTATCATAATTATAAAAGCTGTATCTTTTAAACTGTGCCTTTATTTAAATAATACATATTTACTTCTCCTGCAAACCACTTTTTCATGTCCGCTGGGAGCCTGGCACTGCCCCAGGGCCTGGGCCTTCTGAAATGGAAGCCTCACTCTCTGCCCACAAGGGCCTTGATGGCCCATGAGAAGACAGACCACTGGGCGGTGCACATGGTGAGTACTCCACCGGGTTCTGCATAGGCTGCAGTGGGAGTTAAGGGGAGCATAACTTTTAGTCAGAGCAGTTCAGGGCTACCCCTCATCTGCGGTCCCAAAGTGCTGTCTCTCTTGGGCCCTCGTCCACTGGCTATTTATTCCTGGAGATTCACTGGCCCACCTGCTATGGGCAGAATTGGTCGTCTGAGGTAGCAGTGAGGGTTAGGAGTGCCATCTTGATTGGAGGCCAAGCCCTGTGCTAGCCAGAGAGCTTACCAATGACTTCTTATTTTCAGATCCAATGGTCTCTTTCCAACACTGACCTTATGTCTTCATGCTCCAATGTGCTCTCAGTCCCTTCCGTCTTCCTGTAGCTTCCGTCACACAACTCACCTGGTCTCCCATTGCTCCGTCCTTCTGAGGCTTCTCTGAGAGCTCTGCTTCTTCTACCCACCTCATAAATGTTGCCACACCCAAGATTCCAATTCTTGCTTTGAAGGGCTTACCAGGTGTCTCCCCATAGGTGTCTCTTACTCTCTGAACTTGGACACAACCAAGTCTTGACAAGGTCATGGAACAACCTGAACTCTCAGATATTGCTGGTGGGGATGTGAGTTGGTCTAACTTCTTTGAGAAACGACTTGGCAGCTTGTACTAAGGTTGAACGTACATGCGCCCTAGGACCCAGCAGTTCTCCTAAGTGTTTACCGGCCAGAAACGCGTGCATATGTTCTCCCACTGACCACGGCATGTGCCAGATTCCTCACAGCAGCAGTGTTTGTAGGAACCCCGCATTGGAAACACCCCCATGCCCATCAAGAGTGGAATGAGTACCTGTGGTAAATCCACACGGGGAACACTATACTGCAGTGACAATGGATGACCTGCACCTCGGTGCCCGCCCCAATCTGGCTGCGTCTCACAAACAGTGCTGAGGAGAAAGTCACATGCTAAAGTGGACACATCATAGGAATCCATTTAAAAGTAATCTACGCCATTAGACGTTAGGCTCTTGGTCACACTGGGAGCGGGGAGCAGCAAGGAGGAAGCCCAGGAGGCTAGCTGGGGGCCGGCAACCTTCTGCTATTTGATGTGAGTGCTGGTTATATGGGTGCGTTCAGTAGTGAAAACTCCCTGAGCTGTACACTTACCTGTGCTTTTCTGTACGCGCATCGTACTTAAATGTTTTATACTTCAACTCCTCACAACCTCCCTCAAATTGTCATTCTCCATTATTTCTTATCCTGCTGAATGCCTTCACTCCAGGGGCCTTTATCCTCTCTGCCCCCGCTGCCACTGCCTGTGTTAGGCTCCTACTCTCTCTCCCTGCACGCTCTCCCTGCACTCTCTCCCTGCACGCTCTCCCTGCTGAAGAGAGACCTTGCCGCATCTACCCTTCATGCTGCCATGATACGATAACAATGTGTTTCTCAAGGAATTGCCATGATCTATCTCCCGCCTGCCTCTCCGAATTTCTCTTTTGCGCTCTCTCCTGCCTGCAACTTCATCACGTGCGCCAGGCTGTTTCATGCCTCCATGCCTCTGTCTGCTTTCTTGGCTTTGAAGGCCCTCATCTCGCAACTTTTCTGCCAGCTAATTCCCTTCCCTGTGAGGAGGACTCTTTCTGCCCCCCATGGTCAACTCACCACTTGCTCTGGCCTTTATGCCCTACCCCTTTCTCGTGCACAGGTTTGTCTGAGCACCTGGACGATGATGGAAATTGATATAAAAGATACTTGATAGTGACTGGCCCCAAAGCATTTATTCAGTAACTAATACTCATTGAGTATCTACTATATTGCAGGCCCGGCTTCAGGTGCCTGGGATATAGCAGTTAACAAAATAGGAAAAGAACCCACCTTCGTAGGGTGTAGGTTAGTCTAGGCTGGGGGTGGTGAGGATTAACGAATGAATGAATAAAGTATCCTGCAGTGAGAAGGTGATGTTGGAGCAAAGACCCGAAAGAGGTGAGAGACCTGTGAGCAAAGCATTCTGGGCAGAGGGAACATTAAGTGTAAAGACCCCGAGGTGGGTGGGTACTTGGCGTGTTCTAGACAGAGCCAGGAGACTCTTGGGCTGGAGCCAGGGAATCAGAGAGGGTTTTTGGAGATGAAGAGGGGGGAATAGGAGGCAATCTGTACGGAGCCTTGTGGGCCCTCTGGCTGCTGGGTGTAGACCAGATCGTCTGGGGCAAGGCTGGAGGTGGAGAGCCTCGAGGCTTCAAGCAGCCTTCATACAGAAGGGAGGTGATGGGGGCAGCGGAGGTGATGGGAAGTGACTGGAATCTGACTGTCTTTGGAAGGCAGTGCCAACAGTACTTTCTGACAGATGATGTGAGTGTGACAGAACGAGGTTCAAGGCTGAGGCGCTGGGGGGGAGGATAGACCTGCCATTTACTGGGAGAGGGGAAGGCTCCGAGAGGAACAGGGAGGCGGGGGAAATGGCGCGAAGATGTTCCGTTTGAGAGGCCTGCGGTCCCCAAGACCTGCAGAGCAGATGCGCCACCGGCATCTAGTTGATTGGGGGTCATTAATCCGGGAGGCGCTTGGCTTCACCCCACCTTGGAGAGAAGCTGGGCAGGGCCGAAATACAGAAAGGCCCTGTCAGTCAGGCAAACATCACCTGTGCCAAGATCCTCTTTCTGGGGGGGGAGGAGGGGGGGAATCAAAGGCAAGGGCTGTGGGTCACTGACAGTGTGGCCTTGATAACCAAATCACTTTGGCCCAGACGCTGCGTCCGTCACTGAGGTGGGTTTATGCAGCTGCAGCTGAGCAAACCCAAGTTCAGATGAGAGCCCTCAAATGGCTGTAGGCTTCAGGGCCTTTCTCTTTACCCGGGGCCCCAGTGGGCCCCGGAGAGGTCCTGCATTCTGCAGAAAGAAAGCACAAGGCGAACAAGGAGAGGGGCAGTGGTGCCGCCCATCTGCCCGCCAGAGGAAGAGTCCTAAGAGGCGGGCCTGGTCTCGGAGGCACTTCGTGTGTTCAGAAGGATGCGGGGCAGATTTCTCACGTCTCACGTCTCGTCCCTGCCAGGCTCCTCTCCCTGGAAAGTGGAAAGCACTTGTCTCTAGGCAGCCTGGGGGTCTGAGGCACCAGGTCCTTATGGAAATGAGCAGAGAAAGAACAGCAAGCACTTTACAGGAAAAGCTGTCACAAAGGGAGCAGCCACGTGGCTGTGTGGCCCCCCCCAAAATGATGTAATCACCAAAACGTTGGCAAACAATAGCAAAAGGCGGCTTGACTACAACCTTTTGTAACACCAGAAAACGGCATTGTTGGAATGAGCGACAGAAAACAGGTCAGCCTTTGAAGGAGAGAGAGGAAAAGATTCTGATTATGTGGTTGCACATTTTTCTCCCTCCTTGGATTATTCTCGAGACTCCTCCCCACGGTACGGGTTTCCACGAGAGTGCCCGGGATGTCCGCCACGCACTGACCTTGCACGTATGCAACAGGCGCTCATTTGGCTCTTTTGCCCAAAGGGCCACTCCACAGGGAAACCCATTACCGCAGCAAGAAAATTCAAGGCTTGCTATTTCTCAAAATGTACCTTCCAAGCTCAGGAGGAAAAGTGGGCATTAGACATGCAGGAAAGACTCTCTTAGTCCTTTTGATGGATGTCACTAAATACAGAGCCTTCCTTCCCATGGAAACAGATGAAGCTGAGGAGAAAAGCATAAAATTATGAATGACAAAACCTGTCAGTAACCAGCTTCCCATCTACTTGTGAAATAAGGGTAAGACATAGGAGGAAAACAGCAGGCTGCGGTAATGTCCCTCTCAAAGAAGAAGAAAGAAGGAAATTGTTCTGGTGTGAAAATGGTGCTATTTTTGGCTACAGGCATATTCATGGGTACATGCTTCGACACAGATGAATCTCCAAAACATATGCGAAGTGAAAGATAAAAGACCATATGTTGTATGATTCCATTTAAACATAATGTCTGGAATAGGCAAATCTATAGAGACAGAAAGTAGATCGGTGGTTGCCAGGGGCTGGGGAGAAGGGGTGACGGGCTTAATGTCTACTGGTTTCTTTTGGGAGGTGACAAAATGTTCTAAAATTGGATTGTGTGCTCCACAAATCTAGAAATATACTAAAACCCATTGAATTGCACACTTTAAATGGGTGAATTTAATGGTATAGAAATTACATCTCTCGGGGCACCTGGATGGCTCAGTCAGTTAAGCATCTGACTTCCGCTCAGGTCACGATCTCACGGTTCATGGGTTTGAGCTGCGTCGGGCTCTGTGCTGACAGAGCCTGGAGCCTGCTTCCGATTCTGTGTCTCCCTCTCTCTCTGCCCCTCCCTTCTCCTGCTCTCTCTCAAAAATAAACATAAATTTTTTTTTTTAAATTACATCTCAGTAAAGCTGCTTAAGAAAACAAAAACAAAAACAAAAAATCTGTGTCCCCGATGGTGGACACACCTGCGAAGGAGACACACCTGTAAGATGAAGCTTGATTTTTATATATATATATATAATGAACATGACCAAGTAACAGACCTAGATACTGTATTAAGATGGATTTTTAAAAACCATTATCTGCCTGGAACCCAAAATGTCCAATGGAAGATAAATAGAAGCCTGCCTCTGTTATAGATGCAGGGAGTGCTTTGCTGTGATCGTTTGTGCATTCCCAAATGAACCTTCATCCAGCGCCTAAGTGGAGTCAATCTATTTATCTTATTTCACTGTAATAAGGACCCGCTGCCAGCATGGAACAGAAACAGTGAAGAATAAATTAGACAAAGAACCTTTGTCTTCAGGTTCTCAGTTGTGCAATAGAAAACATCTTTCCCATGTGCGTTGACCTGGATTCTCTATCTAAATGGTAAGCTGATTAAATACAGTGACCGCATCCTGTAGCCTTTCTCTGTCTCTCGAGCACCCCTCTAGCTCAGGGTAGAGCACATGTAGGTCGCCAAGCCACACTGACCATAATAAAACGGTCACCAGACCACCCAGTGGGCCACATTCCATTCCGCCTAGACAGATGGGATTTTCTGCTCTTCATGGAAATTCCTGAATCTTCTCAGCCATGCATACAGATTGATATGCTCTAGAACTGGGGATAATGCTGTGCTCTGTGCCTCAGGTCCGTGTGTGTTTTATTACAGATATCTCCCGAAAGGGCCAGTCTAATATAAAAATGGGTTGGTAAACTTTTATAGGGCTTCCCACTTGGGAGTCACAGAGCACAGTTGTCAGACTCAGAAAGTAACAAAGATCTGCCCTGCATGTAAAGTTCTTACACAATGTCTGGCCCATAGAAACTCAGGGATGGGTTCTTTAACGAGCCGACAAAAGAGGGAATGGATGGATGGATGGATGGATGGATGGATGGATGGATGGATCTCAATGCCTATCACACAGAAATTTGAGGGTGAGGCCTATGGCTATCAGAGAACCAGAGGTATTGGAATCTAGGCTTTCAAAGGCTCTGTTTAGATTTTTCTTGCTGAGAAAAGGACAAGGAGTAAAGGAAAAGCAACAAAACCCCCAAAGCACCTTCAAGTGTTAAGAGTTACTGGGACAAGTTGCTGACTCTTCATTGCAAAGAGGAAAAAAAATCCCCAGACAATTGGTCTAAATGATCCCTACTTAGAAACATATTTGGGTTTGCAAAATGACCTTGGGATTATATTCATACAGATCTTTCCAAATACTGAGAAAGGTGACTAACAAAAGTCATGAGAACGGAGATCATGAAAGGACGTACCCTACCAATAACATCTAACAAGGAGCGTGATTTAAACCAGGAATCCTCACTCTACCTAGTCTGCGTCATGTCTGTGTATCAGGCCATTTACAGAGTGGTGAGGCCTTCTCCTTCCTGCCCTCCTTATTTACTTCCTGTGCCATGCATAAATTCACAGCGACCCCGAAGAAGCCATTCCACCGATTGCTAATGTCCAGAATGAACCTAAAAAGGAATGCTTAACTAACAGGCCCTTGAGACTTGAGAGAGGCATGAAGGAGTGTTATTTCGAGGACTGAGAGAGAATTTAATTGTTGAACTGGATGATATTTTAGAGATTTGCTTTTAATTTCTCCTCATTTAAGCCTGTTACTCCTGCCAGAGCCATATTTAGAAATTTTAAAATGATTGAGTGTTATAGAGTCTTTGGAGATTCCTGACTCTCAGCTGGACTTGGCGTGTTATGTTAATCCATATTTAAATGAGAGTGACCTCACGTCCCAATTTGCCCGGGACAGTCCTGGTTTATACCTGTCGTCCCAGCAGAATTATTAATAGCATCCTCTTCCGCTCTCTGTAGTGTCCTAGTTTGGAAGATTACATTCTACAATCACTCTGATTTTGACTCCTAAAAAACGTTCAAGGATACACCACACTTTCTTATCAGTCGTTGCAATTTATAGCTATTTTCTGCGATTTCTGAGACCCTTCCGTCTTTCTGTCCCATTTAGAGCATCCCTTGAACTCTAGAAGGCTCCTCGGAGAACCAGAAAGCCAGTGGTGAGAGACTAAGAGAACCACTTCCGCAGAAAGACAACTGTTATTCATTAACAATGCATTTTGATTAATTAACATGCCTTGTTAATTAATGATGTTTTAATTATTCAGGTTGCATTTCTATTAATTAGCTAAGTTATTCATGCAATTGTACTATTAAGTATTTGATAAATGCTAATGATTGGACAGCACATACCTTCATAGCCAAAGAGAAGTAAAAACAAGAAGCCTTCTATCTTGCGTGGCATTCTCCCCTTGCCCTTGGCTGCAGCTCTACCTTATCCAAGTGGAGAGCTTCCTCAGGAGCAGGGGCTTAACTTGAGCACTGGCCTCATTAAGCATCTTATTCCATTTCGTTCTTAGGGATTTGGCTGAGCCCTACTAACTTAACCCACATAGTTACCTGCCTCAACAAGGAAGTCTCAGAGAAGAATCTAATGTCAACTGAGGTGGGTTTAGCAAAGGAAGATACTGGTATTTTGTGCTATCTTTAAATTGAAGGGAAGCAGTGGAGGGCAATAGAAACTACAATCAGAAGACCCAGGTCTTAATCCTTTCTTTGCCATCATCTTCTAGGGGGTGACCTTGAGCAATTTCCTGCCAAATAAGCACTGACATTGTCAAATTCTATGAAAGGGACATGGATTCCCTTTTCAGAAAGCAACTTGGCATCGTGTTCGTACCTATTCACTCAGGAAAATAGTTTGAGAGGAAGGAGACAGTTACACAGAAAGAGGTACCTTTGCTGTGTTATTTATCATAACAAAAACTAGGAAACAGTCTACATAGCCAAGGTTAGGGGGTTCAGTGCTGAGGGTAGAGTTAAGAGCACAGATTCCCATGCCAGACTGAGGGCAAATGTCAGCTCAACCACTTGTCGTGTGACCTTAGGCAAGTTACTTGAGGTCTCTATGCCTCAACTCTCTCATCTATAAGATGATGATAATAATGCCTACTTCATAGAGTTAGAGGTTCAAATGGAATGAGTACGTATATACTTAAAACAGTGCTAGACATCATTCATTATTACACAGCCATTAATAATAAAGTTGATGGGTGAAAACAGGAGTTTAACCAGTACAGAGTTTCCATTTCGCAAGATAAAAAAGTTCTGGAGATCTTTTTCACAACAATGTGAATATATTTAGCATTACTCAACTGTACACTTAAAAATGGTTACAATGATAAGAAAAAATTAAGTTAATGAAGCGAGTGTGATTACAGAGACAATCATGTGTTATACTCTTGACTTACAAAAAGATGCAAATTTACACACAGTATGAGCAAAACAATGTGGAAAAATGCAGAGAAAAATACTGAGTTTTCCCTTCCCTTTTTAGTTTTTGTTCACCACTATTCCACCACAGCCCCCAGGGTCCCGGACACCTTCTCTTCATTCCTCATGTCAATGATGAAAAAGGCCAATATAAAAAGATAACAATGACCCCCCTCCCCCAACGAAACTGTCATGAACTATATAAAGAGGAACAAACAGGAGCTAGAGAAACGTTGTCATTTACTCAGCATTTATTGGGTGTCCACAAGCCTGACATTTACTCCATACTGTGTATGGATCCGTCATTGCACAGACAAAGGTCTATTCCACAAACCCTACTGCTGAGTTAAAAAGAAAAGGACTGTTTTCCCCCTGCTCTGCATTTTAAAGTTTAATGACACATTAACCCTTTAATAATAATGATCATAAACCTGTAATAATACAACTGCAGCCAAAGCGCTTTTGCGTTGCCATATTTCAGTTGGAGGCTTTGTGGGGTAGGTCTGTCCTGGCTTTGCAGGAAAAGGGTGGTCTTGCCTCCCAGGGGCTTCGGGTTTTCGGAGGCTGCTTCTGCCCCGGTGAGGTGGGGATGTTCTCAGGACTACGACACGGCCAGACCCCCACCTCTGGTGTTTCTCAGGTCCTGCGAGGGCAGTGGGAAAGGGAGGAGAAGACATTTATCATTATGCTTCTGCGGTAAAACATGCCCCTTTAGTTGAAGAGCCTAAAATTAAGTCCTCCATTAAGAGCAACCTGAGGCTGCACTAGCCCCAGTTCCAGGAAAAGCCTCAGATTGTTCAAGGCTAAAGCCATCCTCGGACCGCCCTCAGATCAGCTAATCAAAAAACATTCCTTTGGTCTGAGTCAAGGCTGGGAACTGCAAACAGTTATTTTACACAAACTAGCCAATTTCTCACCGCTTGGTTTTAGACTCACCAATCCCTCCGCGCCGCATCAACCTCTGCCGTCACCCTGTCCTATCACATTGCAGTCCCTGCCCATCACCCCTTCCCCCGCCCTAACTGTGCTAAAATGCCTGCTCCTCCATTGTTCGGGGCTCTTAGCACCGATCCACCGCGTTGGTGAGGTTTGAGAGTCCGAGCTTAAGCCCAAATAAACGCCCTTTGCTTTTGCATGCTTGACTCGGACTCCTTGGTGAGCTTGGAATTTTGGGGAGGCCGCGATCTGGGCATAGCATAGTCTCCCCCAAATAAAACAATTTTAAGAAAAAAAATTTAATGCCCCCATATAGAAAAGTGAAATAAGTATTATTTTTAAAGGAAAAGAAAAGTACTTTGTCTTGCTTGAAAAGTAAAATAAATACTATTTTTAAGGGAAGTATTTTGGCTTGCTTTTCATTTTTTTCACCTGGGCCCTCAAAGGATATTATGAAAAAGCGAGGACCTTCCACCTATGGTTCCACTGGGGCTCGAACCCAGGACCTTCTGCGTGTAAAGCAGACGTGATAACCACTACACTATGGAACCCTGGCGGTAGCACGTTGGCATCATTAGCTTATTCATAGGCTTACATAAAAACAACGCCTCCGTGAAACTCCTCCCCTCCACCGTAGCTCCACCCCTAACGCAGCTCCGCCCCCGTAGTGGCTCCGCCCCTCCTGTAAGATAGGGTGTTCGCCGCCAAGTCTTCGGGTTCCGGGTTCGGCGTTTGGGCCGGTCGGGCAACCTGCCCGCCATCTTCGTTGCCCCTGTGACCAGGGAGAGGCGGGGGCCGGGATTACTCTCCTGAGAGCCGCCCCGCTAATCGCCCACCCCAAACTTTCTCTCAGCTGCGACGTCGGCGGGTCCTGCCTAGCGGGCGGAAGCGGACCAGGCTGAGGGCCGGGGCGCTTCTGGCAGCTTCCCTCAGCTCGGGAGGGACGCGCGCTTTCCCCGTTTGACCCTGGCGCTCTCGGCAGCACTGGGAAGTTTGAGTCCGGAGCAGGGCGGACGGGAGCATCACTTGGAGCCAAAGATTCAGGCAGCACGCGGTGTGGGGGTGGGCTGGGGGTCCCTGTCATACCGGCATTTAGGTTGCCAGGGTTGGAAGAGGCCGCTGGTTGGTGGGCCTCTTCCCCGAGGATGTAGGCTCCTAATGCTCCTCTGACATTGTCACAGCATTCCTCCTCTCCTGAACCCCACACCGCGGCCCACAGGGCTTTTGTTTGCTCCTACTTGGCTGGGCTGGGCTGGGGGAGGGGCGGTGTAGATGGGACACCCCTTTAAGGCTGAGGGTGATGAAGCCGGACCATCTGCCAGATTGGAGTGGCCCAGTGCACAATGAACGTGACAGGTTCCCTGTCCCTGAGTTACTAAGAATTCCCAAAAGGTGACGGCAGAGCGTTAAACCCAGCCCAGGTCCCGGCGACCGCACGGGTGTGTGGCCCATGAACCTGTCCTTGGGCTTCAAGGACTGAGGGCCTGAGAAGGTGCTGTAACCAAACCCTCCGTTTCAAAGGGCTCCCGTATGGTCTGGCGGCTTGGTTTTCATTGTCAGTGCCGGTTGCCCTCCTCAGTGCTTTTGGATGGATCTTCGTCACCGTCCTAGGATTGCTCACCATCCTCAAACTTGAAACCCCACTTAAAACCATTTGGGGGCATCTTTAAGTGCTGAGATGAGCGTGGCTGCAGGCTGCGGCTCTTTTTCCCCGGTGTCTTTCTCTGGAACTGGCAGAATGATGGAGAAGTGGTACTGATTGAAAGCAACCCCGTCAGCCAATTCCTGTCTTCCTGGGAAGACCCCTGGAAGAAACAGGTGGGTGGAAGGCACACTAATCAGGGGGCATGGTCTGGATTCTGGTCCTGCCTTGGTTACTCATTGGCAGTGTCCCCTCAGTGTCCTCCTTTGTGAGATGCATGGGTTGGACTAGACACCCCCACTTCCCCTCTGGGTCTCTTACGGCTATTTTCCGGATGCGAAAATGGAGGCAGGAGGAACAGAGGCGGGCCTGCAGCTAGTGCCTGGGTCTCCTGTGTCCTCCTTAGCTCCCCACCATGTTCCTCACGTGGCCCGGTACAGGATGCCTTTTTGTTGATACCTTTCCAGAAGCCTCTTGAGCACTTGATGCAGATGACCATGCGTGGGTAGGACGGATTCATGAAAGCTCACTTTTCCTGCAGTCAGCGAACCATAATGGCTCCCAGCACGCCTGGTAAGGAGTGTACCCCACCTGTGTGCAAACCTCTGTCGGTTGCGATCAAGGCTGCCTCGACCTGGGCCTGAAATTACACTCACAGCTGTGTTTCGGTTTTTCTCTAGGGGGTGGCTTGCCCTTGTTCCTAAGGGTGGGTTCTCGAGTGCAGGCTTTGGCCAAGTTCCCGCACGTACGTCAGGCAGAAAAGACGCTGGTTCACCTCTACGCATGCCACGTAGGTTTCTGCCTTGGGTGGAAAACTCTTGTTCCTTTTTTCCATTCTTTTCCAACAAGTCTCTTCAAGGAGGGAGACGTGCTCCACTCCTCTGCTGCCCCCAAAGTCATAATGTCTGTTGTTAGGGAAGCACAAGATGGGTTACAAAGCGCCTTCACGGGCACTCCTGTGAGGCAGCCACGGTAAGTATTACTGTCTCTACTTTCCAGCTGAAGGAGTCACAGCCGACTTTGAAGCCGAGTTCGAAGGCCTTGCTTGAGACCATTCTGCCAGTGAGTAGCAGCGCCGGGCTTATACTCAGTCCTATGACACCGGAGTGATTTATGGGCCCCCTGTCCATAAAGGCTGTGTGTTCCCGGAAGAGTGCTGTTGGTCTCTGGTAGGATTTCACGTGCATGCAGGGAGGGAGTGGACACCTTTTAGTCTTATTTTGTAATTTTAAAATGAAATCCTCGGGGCGCCTGGGTGGCTCAGTCGGTTCGGCACCCAGCTCTTGGTTTTGGCTCAGGTCATGATCTCATGGTTCTTGAGTTCAAGCCCCACGTCGGGCTCCCCTCTGACAGTGTGGGGATTCTCTCTCTCTGTCTCTCTCAAATAAATAAACCTAAATAAGTAAGTGACATGAACTCCTCAAGAGCAGGAACCAAAAGCCTGCCGGAAACAACTGTTGATGACCTTCACCTTGAAACTCTCCCCATCATGGAGAGCCCTTAGATGGCCGCAGTTCTGCCTGGCACTTCAGTCACATTTGTGCGCCACCCCACACTACCCCCCTCCCACCCCCGCCGGGGTTCCCATAACCGTCTGAACAAGTGTAAGGAAATACCTCAACAAACTAGTACATAAGGACTAGAAGTCACTTCAGACTTTTCAGTCTTCTGATCTCTCAGATGTGTAGGGTGGCCTCACTGAGGGAAAGCAACTCAACCAAAGGAACTGCAGCCCTGAACACTGAGCTTTGGAAGCTCAGTTTACCTGATTTCATTTGGAAACGGTTATGCTCGGTCTTTACCTAAGTATGTTAGAGCTCACCTTGTCCCTCTTTTGTAGCTCGTGTTCAAAACAATTGAAATTAGCCTATCAGAATGGATGTTTGATATTTGTTGCCCTTTGCCCACCTACCTTTTCATAGTCCTCTGTATCCCTCTGTCCTCTTCCCTAGCTCAAAATCTGTGGTCATTTTTATCACTCGTTTGCCATCTTGGTACTTGTACTTGTTGGCAAGACCACAGTCTTTTATTTTTTATTTATTTTTTTTATTTATTTCTAGGAGAGAGAGAGAGAGACAGCGTGAGCAGGGGAAGGTCATAGAGAGAGGGAGTCACAGACTGAAACAGGCTCCAGGCTCTGAGCTGGCAGTCAGCACAGAGCCCGACGCGGGGCTCGAACCCACGAACCGCGAGATCATGACCTAAGCGAAAGTCGGACGCTTAACCGACTAAGCCACCCAGGCGCCCCAGGACCACAGTCTTTTAAATCCAGCTCTTTCCCTACCCTGCCCCTGTATATGGCCCCAAGAAGAACACATATCCAGGCCAACTGGTTTCACACTAGATCCTTGACTACTTACCTCAAGCAAACCTTTAATGTGGTGCAGAATCGTGTCTGCTTCCCCCGTCCATTCATTCTCCACCTCTCCTAAAGGACAGCTTCATATCTTCTCTCCCTAAACTTCCTGTACCTCCTCCTCCAACCTCACTTACAGCTGATGAACGTGTTTCTTTTTTCACTGAAGAAATGGAAGCAATCAGAAGAGAACTTCCACAAGTACCCACCGCCTCTGCCCACCTACGGGTTCTGTGCTATCGTGGATTCTAGACCAGGGCTCTTCCTGTGGATCGGGGCTACTCAACCACAACCGCGTTGACATTTGGGCCCGAGTAACTCCTTGCCGTGAGGGTTGTCCTGTGCACTGTAGGATGTTACGGAGCATCCCTGGCCTCTCCCCACTGTATGCCCACAGCACGCCTCTCCCGAGTTGTAACAACCAAAATGTCCCCTGGTGGGGGTGAAATCTTGGGGGCCATTTGGCAACATCGGCGGACACTTTCAGTTGTCCTAACTTGGGTGCAGGGGTTGGGGATAGTCCTGGCATCTAGTGAGGAGAGACCAGCGGGTACTGTTCCATTTGCTGCAATGCTCACAATGGCAACCCATAACAAAAAGCTACCCAATCCCGAAATATCAGAAGTGCTATGGCTAAGAAGCCCTGCCCTAGATGGACGGGCTGCATTCCCATCCGAGTCCAGCCCTTCACCTGCTCTGGCCTCCTCTCTCCAACATCATTAGCCACCTTCTCTGTATATCATTCCGATGGACATTCAAACATGCTGTAACTTCTCTCATCCTTACAAAAAAACCTCTTAATCACATTTCTGCCCCTAGCTACTTCTGCTTCTGTTCTGCTCTCCTTTACGGCAGAACCCTTAGAGAGATGTGTCTGTAGACGTTCTCTCCAATTCCTCTCCTTTCAGAAGCACTTTCCCTTCCTGGCTTTGAGGGTATGGCCCTCTCCTGATTTTTGTTTCCTACCTTACTAGTTGCCCCCTTTCAGTGACCTTTGCACTTGCACTTCTCTATTTATCTCACCACCTTGCTGACCTCATTCAGTTGAATGGCTTGAAATACCACCTACACCCTAGATGATTTTCAAATTTATAACCCTAGTCGAAACTTTCCTCTCAAATTCCAAATCTACATACTCAACATGTCCATTTAGATGCCTGTCTAATAGGCAGATCAGACCTACCATAGCTGTAGCTAAATCTTTAAATCTGCTCCTCTCTTCCTCACCTTTCCACTTATTTAGGCCCGAAACATAGACTCACACTTGATTCTTCTTTATCTCATTCCCTAGATCTAATCTTACTAGCAAATCCTGTTGGTTTCACCTTAAAGATCTATATGGAGCCTGATTAATCACTTTCTGTATCTCCTCTGCTACCACACCAGTCAAGGCCATCGTCACATTTTGCCCGGATCATTGCTAAAAACCCCATCTTCTGGCCTCTCAGCTTCTGCCTTTTCCCTCCTACAGACTATTCTCTACACAGTAGCCAGAGTGACCCTTTTAAAATCTAAGTAGGGGCGCCTGGGTGACTCAGTCGGTTGAGCGTCCAACTTCAGCTCAGGTCATGACCTCATGGTTCATGGGTTTAAGCTCCGCTTTGGGCTCTGTGCTGACAGCTCAGAGCCTGGAGCCTGCTTCGGAATCTGTCTCTCTCCACCTCTCTGCCCCTCCCCTGCTTGCATTCTGTCTCACTCTCTCTCTCAAAAGTAAATACACATTAAAACAAACAAATAAATAAATAAAATCTAAGTTGGATCTTGTCACTCCTTTGCTCAAAGCCTCCGGTAGCTCCTCACCGTGACTAGAGTGAAAGCCAAGGTCTTACGGGGGCCTGCAAAGTCCTGCATGATCTGACCTCCCATCCATTACCTCTCTGATTATATATCCTATTACTTTGCATTTTCTTTTACTGTGCTCCAGCCACACTTGCCTGCTTGCTGTTCTTCAAACACACTGGGCCTCTTGTGCCTCGGGGCCTTTGAATCTGCCATTCTCTCAGCCTTGAAGGCTCTTTCCCTAGGCCATCCCATTGTTAGCTCTCTCACCTTGCTCAGGTATTTGCCCAAATATCTTCTCAGCAAGGCCTTTCCTGACTGCCCGATTTAGAATTAACTCGTTTCCTCCCTCCTTCACACTGGAAACTTGGTATCTCCCTTTCCCACTTTATTTTTCTTTGCTACACTTATCACCATCTAATTTCTCAGATAATTTACCTACTTACTATCTTTCCCAGATACTTACTTTATTTACTTGTCCCCCACCATCCTCAGCTAGAACGAAAGTTCCATGAAGGCCTATAGATCTGGTTCTGTTCACTGGTATGTTCCACAGAGCCTGTGTGGTGCCCAATGCACAGTAAGTGTCCAGTAAATATGTCCTGAATGAATCTGTTCAGGGTTGGGGAGGACTCAAGCCAAGTCAGTGCCTCCCAATGAGAGCGAATCCTGGGGCTTTTGTGTGCGCTCGTGACAAGAGACATTTCCTCGTTCGCCCTTGACTTGAACATGAGATAGTCCAGAGGCTAGAGGTTCTGCTGCCACCCCTTCTCGATTGCATTGCATCAGGCCGGACTCAACGCTCAGAGCAGAGCTCTCTTATTCACGGTACTCACTGCTCTTGCCCATGTGCGAGGTTTACACCACTTCTCCAGGGATCGGCTCGACAGAGGGGCTTGCTTTGGCCCGTTGAATGTGGGCAGAAGTGATGTGTATCACTTGCAAGTCAGTGTGACGAGCCAGCTTGTGATTTGCTCCTTCAGTGTTTCCCCTTTGCTGTGGGAGCAGCAGCGCTGAGAGAGAGGTTGGTCTGGGTCTTAGAGAGACGACCCCAGGAGATGGAACTGCAGCCGACCTGCACTGGCCATGGAATAGGAGTGAAAAATCAACCTTGATAAGTGTAAGCTGCCAAGATTTTGAGGTCGTTTGTTACCAAAGCGCAACATCACCGAAGCAGATTCAATAGTCCTGCTAGTTTAAAAAGAAAATGAGTTTATTAAAGGATATTTGGTGGCTCACAGGATCTCCAAGAAGGCCTTGGAGACTCCAAAGCCAGGGATAATGTCTCTCATTTTTTTTAAGAGAGAGAGCACGTGAATGGGGGAGGGGGGGACAAGAGGAGGAGGGAGAAGGGGTGAGGGGCAGAGAGAGTGAAAATCCTAAGCTGACTTCATGCTCAGTGTGGAGCACAATGCAGGGCTCAATCCCATGACCCTGGGATTGTGACCAAATCGAGAGTCGGAAGCTCAGCGAACCGAGCTACCCAGGTACCCTACCAGGAGTGATGTCTTAAGCTCACTGTGGGGCCACCCACTGCTGCCCCTCTGAGTGTACTCAAGCCAGTGATGGGGCACCAAATCTCTGAAAACCAGACCCCTGAACCACCAATGTTGTCACAAGATGGCTTTCGTAAGCCCTTGGCTCCTCGTGTTGGCCTCTTAACTGAGGCTCCGGTGGAGCCTTGTGCTCTTGCGTGGAGAGAGGCTGGAGAAGCAAATTTCTTGCTTCTCCTTTGCGGCGGTGGGAGTGGCGTCAGATGTAGGGCCTGGACAAGTTAGTGGGTGGCCGCAAAGTGTGAGAGACACATGCTGCCTGCTGAAGCCTGAGAGCAGCGCCGAGAGCAAGGGGTTAGAGCTGAGAAGAACGACTGGTGCGGCCCTATAAGGCCTATAAGGTCCTTGGATGGAAGTTGTCTGTCATCACACACCTACAGTATGTCTAGGAGCACAGTGCTGGGTAGTATGGGAGTTCTTTTGTTTTTTAAAGTGTATGACATGGCCTCATCTCAAGGAGTTCGAAGAACATTAATTTACCCCAAGGACTGATTTGTTCCAAGCTGTTAATGGATGATAATGGTTAGATGTAGTTTTCCTAACTCAGGATGTTATTGGATTTTAATAGATCCCGTCTCTTCTCTCTTAAAGAAGAGACTCAAAAGAGAAGTAAAAGGGTCAGGGGTGGGGGGGCGGGCAGGACAATGTGCAAAGGCCTGTCTTAGCAGTAAAGATGGTCTCGTGTGGTATTCCTCTCAATTGCAGCTATCTCTAATCTCCAAAGTCACCCACCATCACAACCAGTGAGCTTACATTTGGCAGAGATGGCCACCAAGGAGAGACACAGATGAGCTCAAAATACTTTGTCTCCGCCTCTTGAGATGCCACTAGTTTCTAAAGTCACTCTCCTGGGACGTTGTAACTGAGCACAGAACAATTTGGCCACTCCCCACTCCTACAGAATCCCGCTTGAAAGGAAATGTCTGATAGCGGCATCTAGCCAATGCCAATTGGTGATGGAAATGAAATTGGTTGCTCCCTCTCTCTGCCCAACACTTACTGCCTCCTTTAGATTTACAAGGACGTTCAACAGTGCACATGATGGGACTTGCCTCTAAGTTGTTCCTCATCATCTGACGAGAAGACTTCAAGAGTGATGCCAGTGCTAAACACAAATTATATTATGGGTTTTTATTAGTGATTTTAAATATTTGTGATGGGGGGTATAATTAGGGTATAGTCTGAGGGCTAATGTAATAATAAAACCAAAACCAATTAGTAGGTTGTTTAACTCAGTTAGAGGCTGTCTGCAGGCTAGCGGCTTTCCTGTGATAAATCCTGTTGAAATGCAGTAGGTTTTATTTTGTGCAGAATGAGCAGGCTGCCATGACAACTGTCTGTGAATATTACTTCAATATTAGTCACAGGTTTCCAGGGTCAGCCTCCGGGTCCAACGTTCATTCTAAAACCCAGATGCACATCTATTCTTAAAGGAGTTCTCCTGGACATGTTTACAAAAAACAAAAATAAAATACCATCAAGTGGCTGAGTTTTTCTTTTGGAAAAGAAATATGAATGACTCTACATGATTGCAAATTGTAGATTTTGTTGCTGTTCTTTTCTTTTGGAAAGGCGATGTGGCTCTGAATTTGCATTGTGCTCAACCATAGATTTGATTAACCAGATGTACTAGGCAAGAGTTTGGAAAGGTTCTTTTCAGTCTGTAACCCTTATGTTATTCTTTTTCTTTCTCCCTGCCCCCCCCCCATTTAATAGTATCAGAAGGAATCTCGTGGTGGCAAGTGATGAGGACTGAATCCAAAGCAAGTTAGCAAAACCAGTCTCAAATGAATCTGACCTGAAAGTTCCACAGGTAACATTTCACATAGAGATTACTATGGAGGGTTCCCACCATGTTTCCCTGCCCTCCCTTCTCTTTGTGGCCTACTTGTACCCCTCCTACCGGCTCTTGTCATGGTGACAGCCTTGCTCAGAGCACCACAGCTGGGGTGGGACAGTGAGTCTGTGTCCCAGCACTCTCTCAGGGAGCCCCGAGATTCACTTCTCCTGCCGCCCTTAAGCTACATGCCCACCCAGACACTCCCCCTCGCCAACAAAAAGGGCTGTGCTCGCTGCCTTGGGCCTGTGTTATGGGCCCATCCCTTGACAATCACTGTTGTTTGGGAAGCGGGCTCATGCCAATTTGCTTAAGCCAGTCAGGGCCTATACTTAGAGTGGGGGGTCACATCAACCCCATGCAAACCGCAGAGCTAATAGAGGTTGATTTCAAAAAGGAAAATTGGGGTGCTATTACAAGGAAGTAAGGGGAATACTTGCTAGCCATCTAGTCAAAGAACAGAACGCTGAGCTAGTAATAATAACAACAACAATAGCAGCTAACACTTGCTGAATGCTAATGATGAGCTAGGTGCTACCCAAACTGCATTATAGGTATACTGTTTTAGAGAATGTGTTTGGCTGCATGTAATAAGGTGAATGAAATAGCAAGGACTTGACACAGAGGGGTTGGTTTCTATCCCGTGTCCCATGAAGTCGGGAAAGCAGCAGCTTCACAGTATCATCTATGTCTCCGGCTCATCTTTCAGCCTTTCTGCATTATCATTCTCAGCATGAGGCCTCTTCTTAATGCTCACAAGAAGGCTGCTCCTTCTCGGGACCCTGTGTGGGGGGAGTGCAAAGAGGAAAGGGCTCACACTAGTTGAGTCTCATCCTTTTTTAATCAGGAAAATAGCTTTTCCGGGAGCCTCAGCCAGTAGATTTCTGCTTATATCTTGTCCAGAGCTATGTCACATGACCACCCCTGACTGCAAGGGAACCTAGCAAATCAGATTTTGTGGGCTCAGCCCATTGCCACCTAGAACAAAAATGAAGTTTTACTGGTAAGGAAGAAAGGGAGAGTGCATATTGGTTAGGTGGCTAACTAGGCGACCATAATGTATATTAAATCATTTATTGCTTACTTTAACTCGGTGTGGTGGTACTATTACTATCCCAGTTTTCTAAGAAACTGGCAGAGAGAGGTAGTGTAATTTTCCCAAGTTCACACACAACTATTAAGTGGCAGGGCTGATATTTCTATGAAATTACAAGAACTTACTCCTGGTTCCCTTTCCTAATCCTTCTACTCTTCCATGCATGGAAGACTTCATTTTTAATTTTTTAAAAATGGCAATAATTGGGGGCACCTGGGTGGCTTAGTCGGTTAAGCGTCCAACTTTCGCTTAGGTCATGATCTCGCAGTTTGTGGGTTCAGGCCCTGTGTCGGGCTCTGTGCTGACTGCCAGCTCAGAGCCTGGAGCCTGTTTCAGTCTGTGACTCCCTCTCTCTCTGACCCTCCCCTGCTCGCGCGCTCTCTCTCTCTCTCCTAGAAATAAATAAAACATTTTAAAAAATGGCAATAATTGGCTCTAGGCCCTATATTAATTTCACAACCTTCTCAGGAAGAACAATCCATAGAAATCTTGGATCTCTCACCAACTTGTTTTTCATACTGTCCTTTTCACATAGCCACACCAGCAGGAACATGAAATAACAAGGGAGATTAGTAGGAATTGTATTTGGTAGTAAGAAACACACCAAAAAGGGAGGTATTGGGGAGGAAAAATTTTTCTATACCCCTCAAAGCTCTTCCTTCTGGTCTAAGAATTGAATTGACATGAAACAGACTAACAGGAGAAAATAACATGCAGGAAATCCACACAGACATGAGATCCCAAAGACAGGCACGATAAGGTGCATAATATATGTCATCCTGAACCAAGGAGTAGGGGGTAGGGAGCTGGGAATTCAAAGGGAAGGAAAACAATTCACAGGAAGATGAAAAAGAAGAAAATGGTGGGTAAAGAAGTGTTTGCTGGGCCACTCTGAAACAATGGGACATAGAGAGGAATTTGATCAAACAGGTCTTGCTAGGTTCCTTCATGTCTACCATACCTCGTTCATATCATAATGTACCTAGTTCATATCAGCATATAGTTACTATGGCAATAGCTCTCTTCCTGGAGCAGGTCCTCTGTCTAAATTTATTTTTGCAATTAGAGGGAAGGTCCAAGTTTCTTCCTGTATCTTTTTGGGCCTTGATTGTTTTTAGCTGGAAATAATCTGTGTGCCAAAGTGACACATTTCGGGGTGGCCTGCCTTTGGCCTTTGCAAAGGTTATTTTCATCTCATGTGATTGATATGAAATCCAGAGCTTCATTCAAAAATGAAAAGTGCACCTGTTAAAGTAAAAGAGCCATTACACATATAGGAATTTCCTGTCCTGAAGTTACATGAGGTTAATTTATATGACATTTCCTTAAAACTGCTTTGTAAATCAGGCTTCTCACTAAGAATAACAATCCATCTCACTTGGGTAAATCAGTGAAATTTCACATTACTGATACCTCAGTTTGCTCATAATTTTTTTTTTTTTAAATCAAGAGTCAGACTCTTTTTTTTTTTAATTTTTTTTTTTAATGTTTTATTTATTTCTAGGAGAGAGAGAGACAGCGCGAGCAGGGAGGGTCAGAGAGAGAGGGAGTCACAGACTGAAACAGGCTCCAGGCTCCAAGCTGGCAGTCAGCACAGAGCCCGACGCGGGGCTCGAACCCACGAACTGTGAGATCATGACCTAAGCGAAAGTCAGACGCTTAACCGACTAAGCCACCCAGGCGCCCCAGTTTGCTCATAATTTTTATTTTTCTCATTTTTTCCAAGTATTTGAAATCTTTAGCTTATGGCATTATTTTATTTATATATCACAACTTTTTTTTTATTTTGGTAATACCACTGAATTGACCATAAGAACCATGAGAACATGGTAGAATGTAGTTTGACATTAAAAGTTACGAAAGACCAGAGCGCCTAGGTGGCCCAGTCAGTTAAGCCTGGTCATGATCTCACAGTTGGTGGGTTCAAGCCCTGGGTCAGGCTCTCTGCTGACAGCTCAGAGCCTGCAGCCTGCTTCGGACTCTGTGTCTCCCTCTCTCTCTGCCCCTCCCCTGCTCATGCTCTGTCTGTCTTTCTTTCTCTCTAAAAATAAACAAACATTTAAAAATAAAAGTTATGAAAGAGTAGATTGAAAAAGAAATAGAGATTTAAACAAATAAAAATCCTTCTGTGTTGTAGAACAGTGCCACTCAACGTATGCATCACTATCCCTTGGGAGCTTATTAGAAACTCAGATTCATGAGCCCCACTCCAGCCCTGTTGAATCAGAACCTCTAGGGGCTGGGCCTGGGAATCTGCATTTTAACAAGATTCTCCAGGTGATTTATAAGCACATTAAAGTTGGAGAAGCACTGTCTGAGGGCTTTATGTAGATGAGACTCACAGATCTTGTACTCTTTGGAATAGTGGTGAAAATGCTAACTTCAGGTTTGGTAAACTTAAGACCTACCTATATTAAACTCTAAATTGTGCTTTGAAAGTTCCTAAATCACAGACTTCAGTTATTTAGTCCAGGTCACTAGTCTTCACTCAAGTGTATGCTCGACTCCTTCCCCCAGCAACACCTTCACCTCATTAGTCAGTATTTGTCTTGTAGATGTCAGTTCAAAGCTTATCTTCTCTGATAAGCATTTGCTTGACCTCCTGACTCACTCTCACGATGCATGTACTTCTTTACAATTTCACACTTGTTTTTATGATAGTTTAATTAATGTTTACTTTCCCCACTAGGCTATAAATTCATGAGGGAAGGGACCTTATCAGTTTAGCTAACATATATCCCTAGGGTTTAGAACAGTGCCTGGCACACCATGGATGCTCAACAAATGTTTCTTGACTGAATATACAAATGAAACCAAGGCAAGAATAAGTGCTCTTAAAGAAAATTCCCTAAAAACTTTTCTAAAGGCTTCACAGTGAACAGTTAGTCATCTCAGGCAATGGTAGCAAGGGTTTTGAAAAGAAAGCCATGGATCTTTTCCAGGCCTTGTTTTAGCTAATGGTTTCAATGTTCCTCCAAGAAACCAACCGTTCTTTGTTTTCCGTGTTCATGAGCGCAAAAACGGTTGACAAGGAGGCAAATGGTGGCAAAAGGAAAGCTTGAAGAACCTGGAACCCGTCTTCCCAATAAACAGGAAGTGGTCCTCTCATCCAGGTTGTGATTTTCACGTTCTGTTGGCAGGTAGTTATATTTGCATCTGACGTTGTGGGGTTGCCAGGGCAACCTATTAAAGAGTCATTCTAGAATCCACCTCTGGAAAATTCCAGGTGAGGCTGAGAAATTCTCTTTAAGTAAGACCTATAAGCGTGACATTGGATTGTGTCCTGAGCCTGCAGGTCAGGCTGAAAGATTCAGCGACCAACAAAGTGAAGATCTAGGAATCTGTTTTCCTTGAACCAGTGTAGAACTGATAAAACTTAGAGAGAAGGGTAAGAGCTCTTAATGGAGCAGACAAGTTGAATGAAATCTGGGTAGGCATGGAACGTGCGGTTGAAAGTTAACCTTCTTCCTCTGTTTGTTTAGCCAACTCTTGTAAACTTTATGTTTTGTGTATGGAGGTTGTCTTACTTTAATATATATTTAACATACTTTAATATATAATTTATATTGGGCTATCTTTATAGGGTAGAATTGGGTCACCTTGATGTAGGAGGAGTATTATTCACCAAATCGTAAGACTGTCATGTTGGGGAGGCCACCTAACCTCCTTGGGCCTTGTTTCCTGTCCAATAGAATGAAGGACCTTTCTGACCCATTCCAGAGGACCAGAGTATCTTACCACATCACAAGCTCGCATGTGACAGAGCTCTGGGACACGAGCCTCATGATGCTCTTGCCAGGGGATAGCACTGTGTGCCTGGATCAGTTTTCCCCAATTCCTGGCGCTTTGATATGAAAGGGAGTTGCATAAATGTATATTCTAGTTTTATTTTTGTCTTGGAATGGCAGATTATAGCCCCTGCAGAAAGAAACTAAGGAGAAGTTAGAAATTGCCGTTACTCTGCCATTGACTCATGCTAGATGTCAGACAGATACATGCAGAACATAAGCACATCCAAGCTAAAGGAACAGATTGGGGCAATATTTAAAAATATCACAACTCTAAATAAGAAGCAGTTCTGATAAGCCTATTTGGCATTCATGCAAAACACCCCTAACTCTGAAAAATCTGAATTGTACATTGCCAAGGTAAATTACTTCTATTTGGTAATTATAGATAAAAGTATATTGGATTATATGATAATACCTGTCTCCCTTAGTTTACAGATATCCCTCTCTCCTGGGCCTCTTCCTTTCCAGATCGTTCCTTTTTTAGTTTCCTTTGTTCCTTCCTCCTCCTCCTCATTTCCTTTAAATGGGCTTCTGCTTTTACCCTTCTTGCCTTCTTTCTCTACAAGCTCTCCCTGGATGTTTCAGCCTCTCTAATAGCTTCGGTTGTTATCGATAACCTGACGACTTCTTAATGAGAATCCGCGGACCTGATTCATTTCCTGGGCTCTAAACTCAGGCTTCTGCTGCTGGCGGGACATTGGAACTGGTCATTTTTCTCCACCCCCCCTTTGTGTCGTACCCCTGTCCCCGTTACTACTCTACCACAGTTGATGGCATTGTCCACCAGACTGTGACAAGAGGGCAGAGACCATGTCTGTCTTGTCCACCATTATACACCCAGCACTCAGTGTGATGCCTGGCATACGGTAGACACCCAATAAATATTGAATAAGTGATTAATGCATCTCTGTTTTCAGACTGGAAACCTTGGGATCATTCTTGATGCCTCCGCCTCCCTCACTTCCTATACTCAGTCTGTGACCTGTGGGATTTATTACCGGAAAAGCTTTCGCATTTGGACCCTCCTCTCCATCCCCACTGCGTCCGCTTTAATCCAGCCCGTTGCCTCTACTGGGTTGTTGCAGGAGCTTCCTCGATGGTCTTCCTGCGGCTGGCTTTCCCCCAGTTCATCATCATCCTCCCCTCAGAGTGCTCTTCCTAAAAGCTTGGATCTGATCAGATTACCCTCAGGCTTCCCTTCACTTAAACCGCAGTCGGTCCGCCGCCCACTGAACCCATGGAGTCGGTACAGTATTTTGAGAAGATGAGAATCACTGCATTTCATTGATTCTAAGATGTATGTGTTTTTCGCACTTTAGCACCTCTGAGATTGGAATGTGTGTTAAAATCGACGGAGTGTCATGGTTTGATGGGTGGCTTTTTTCTCTCTTATTGGTACATAAAATAATGATGTACCTCATAATCGATGGCATCTTAAATTTACAGAAATAGACTCATTCTGACATTTAAAAATAGGGAGGTTTTACATAAAAATATGTTCAGCTTCTCTTGAAAAATTACATCGGGCAACACTGGGCCAGGATTTCTGGATGGCAGCCTAAGAGGGAGCTACCAGTAAGTAGCAGCTGCTTCATTTAGACAAAAAACTCTCTAGAATGTTCCATCACTTCCACCGAGGCTGTTTTATTCATTTATATTATCTGCCCCAGCTCATGCAAGCATTTGAAATTGTAATCCCTGACTGATGAGTGAAAATCTGAATTCTCTGTTATGATTGGCACCGAACTATGTCCCCACCCTCTGCTTTACACACCCTCCATCCCCCAGTCTCGGGAGGCATTACTCAAATGTGACATGCTCCCATGTTCCCTGGACTGCCTTTTCCCATCTTTCAGGTTCTGTGAAGTATTTCCTCACTTGCCCCGGCAGAACTAACATCCTTCTGGACTCCAGTGGTACGTGGGCATATCTCTGTACCTGTACCTGTCTTGAAATTATCTGTGGGCAGACCCGTGTCCCTCATTAAATTGTGAGCCAGGAAGGTAAATGGATCAGAATGTATTCATTTTTGTATCCCTGCTTCATAGCTACAGCATGCTCAGTAAGTACCTGTTGAATGGAGAAGGGATGGGGTACGTTCTCTCAGTGGGATCTCTGTTTTTTGAGTTTTGCCCATGCATGGACAACTAAAAGTGAAGTCAGAGGGAAGGGCCACCGTTTTCCTTAGTGCTCTTAGTTCATAGTAAAAGACACTGCTTCTGGCTGTAATTCAGGGAGGCCATTGGCAAAGTCAGCCCATGGGGACTTTAATATCCTGCAGACCCTAAGGCACTAAGCCAGAGCCAGCTCTGAGGCTTTTTAAAAATTTTATTTTAAAATTCGTGTGCCATAAAATCGACTGTACAGTTCTGTGAATAGATGAGTGTAACCACCACCCTTATCGGGATACAGAACATTGCTCCCCCAAAATTTCCTCTTGCCATCCGTTTGTACTCACCGTGGCTTTGACTTTCTGAGAATGTCATAGAAAGGTTTTTTTCTTTTAAGCCGGCTTCTTTTACTCAGCATAATGCCTTTGAGATTCATCCAGGTTGCGTGTGTCAATAATCTGCTCCTTTTAACTGGTAACTTGTATTCCACTGTACAGATGCCCCATGGTTTCTGTATCCATTCATCTACCAAAGGACATTTGGGCTGTTTTCAGTATGCGACCATGCAAGCCTGGTGGCACAGGCTTTTGTGTGAATATAAGCTTTCATTTCTCCAAAGTAAATACCCCCGGAGTAGGCTTATGGTGTCATATGGTGAGTGTGTGTTCAACTTCCTAAGAAACTACCAGACTATTTTCAGAGCAAATGTAGCATTTTGCATTTTCACTGGCAAAGCATGAGAGTCCTAGTTGCTCCACGTCCTAACCACTGCTGGGTGTTACTAAATTAACTCTCCTGATAGGTGTGCAGTGGCTTTCATTTGAATTTCTGCCTCCTCAAATCTAGTCTAGGGGAACCACAGGGGAAAAATGGTGGACCCACCACTAGTTTTGTGGTACTTCAAATTCTGATCATCTTCCTCAACCTTCCTTCTGCGACTTGCTTTTCAGAGGCCTTGTGTTACTTCTTCATTGCTATGTAGCAAATCACCAAAAGCTTGAGAAGCTTAAAATGCACATTTATGATCTCACGGTTTCTGTGGATTATGAATCCAGGCGTGGCTTCCATGGGTCCTCACAAGCTGCTGTAATCAAGGTGTTGCCTAGGCTATAGTCATGGTAAGGCTTAAGTGAAGAAGGATCCACCTCCAAACTCAAGTGGTTGTTGGCAGAATTCAGTTTGTTGAGGCCTGACTCAGGGCCCCTGTTCCTTGCTGGCTTTTGGTAGAGACTTCTTCCAGTCTTGTGCATGTAGGCCTCTCCAACATGGCGACTTACTTCATCAAAAGTTCACAAGTCGTGAAGGCGATAGAGAGAGTTTGCTAGCAAGACAGAAAGTCACAATCTCTTATAACCTGGTCACAGAAGCAATATCCCAACACCTTTGCCGTATTTTGTTGATTAGAAGTCAGTCGCTAGATCCAGCCTTACACTGAAGGAGAGGGATTACACGAGAGCATGAATACTAGGAGACGGGGATTATTGGGGGCCGTCTTGCACAGCAGCCCTAGCTGCTCTGCGGGTTCTGCCCAGGTTTTTTATAGCTTCCGTCTGCGGGAGAGACAGGTAGAGAGGGTAGAGTGTCCTTATTCTGCCCAGACCGTGACTCTCTGTGAAGCTTTTTGATTTGATTTCTGAACATTCAGGGTTAATTTAAAGAGGTTTTTGTTTTGTTTTAAGATTTTATTTTTTTAAGTAATCTCTACACCCACCATGGGGCTCAAACTCACAACCCCAAGATCAAGAGTCACATGCTCTATCAACTGAGCTGGCCAGGCACCCCCATTTTTTGTTTTTAACTTAAGCCATCTCAGACCAAGCTAGTGTTAGATTAAGCGGTGGTCAACATTTAAATTCTCGTCCTTACTAATCTTCTCTTTGTTAAATTACAACTGTGGAAAGCTCAACTTTTGTTGACCCAAGATGGAGCCTTTTCAAAGCTGAACTTGTAAACTTCAACACACAATGGCTACTCTTTCAGCCTATCCTGGGCTGCCGACCAGGTGACCCCAACAGCTACATCTGGCGAGGCGTAGCTCGCCAGATTTTATGAATTTCTTTCCCTTGATAGTGAATTTTAAGCCACCTTTAATTTCTTTTAATGGCTTTCTAATGACTTGCCAAATCTGGCCTCTCTTTTCTCCTACTTAATGCGGCTTTTCAATACCCCAAATTCATCCCTGGAAATATGCTCAATCCTTTCTCTTTATTGAAAAGTAAAATTACTTGGTATTCCTTCCCTCTCTTTGAAGGGAAGTAGGCTCTTTCAATCAAGATCCTTTGAATGGTTTGGATCAGGAACCAGTCACAGTAGAAGCTTTTTGAGACTAGACCCCAATCCAGGCATATGAATTTATCTGTAACTAATGCTACTGAACTCATATATTGTCTACATTACCACACACACATGAAAGTAGGAGATTCAAAAAGAATTTTTTAAAAAGGTAAAAATATGAGTTCTAATATTTTGCTTTCTGCTGTCCAAAGGAGTGCTATTGGGTGTTGCGGTATCAGGGGCCATGAGTGGACAGACTCCTTAAATACTCACCACCCAAGAGATCTGCACACGGTGTTGTTTTTTTATTTCTCAGTCTATTCCCAAGTCCAGCTGCACTGTCTTGAGTCCAGCATATTCTCACTGTGCACCATGACCAATAATAGGAGCTGCTCATTAGAATAACTTCTGCTTGGTAGGAGATGGCAATGTGGCCAGCCTCAGGAGGCTTGCCTGCAACGCTCCATCTCTCCCTTGTGAGGTAATCAGCCCTCTCTGTTTCTCTCTTTCCATAGCTTGCTGCCCTCATACACTAGCTGAGTGTCCTGGCTTGGGCTCCCTCAGAGGCAGACCCCAACTCAAGCATTTGAGAGCAAGTCTATTTGAAAGGTGAAGGCAAACCCAATAGAGAAATGGGGAAGTGAGAAAGGAAGGAGAGACAACCGAGAAAGAGTGAGTCCAGCCCGCAGAGGTGGGGAGGCTGCCAGTTTTCAGTCATAGCAGACGGGCACGTTTCTCTGCCCACCTGTAAGTCTGGCTGCAGTATGAGGAGCTCCATTCATTCTGATTTTTGTTTGCCTCTTCCATTTTACATCTTGTTAAGTACTGCAAGATAGGCGTATGTGCAAGAACACCCTCTTCTCTCCCTCACCTCTTTTCCTCTTGGTGAGCTTCTAACTTCTGGCTGCTCGATCATTAGGTCTCAGGCAGAACATCACTTCTTTTAGTTTTCTTTACTTTTTATTTATTTATTTTTTTAAACTGAGCTTTATGCCCAACATGAGGCTGGAATTCCCAACCCTGAGATCAAGAGTTAGACACTCTACTGACTGAGGCAGCCAGGCACTCCAGCATCACTTCTTTTAGAAAGCCTTCCTTCTTCCCCCTTTCGGGGATAGGGCTCTTTCTCTGTGCCCCTCACCTGTCCTATTAGAGATCTTATCATACTGTTTTGTTTTCATTTATTTGCGTAATAAATATCTATTTTGTGGCCGGCATTGTTTTAGGTACCTGGTGTTTGTTTATATTGCAATATGAGAGAAAGATTTTAATTTGTGATTTTATTTTAATGACTTATTTACCTGTATATTTGTCCCACCTAATCACGTCCATTTTGTTCACCATTTACGTTCCCGTCCTTCACCACAGTGAGTGCCACACAGGCATGCTCAGTGATAATGTGTTGAATTGAAGAGCACAAGCTATCTTAGTTGAGGATGACTTGGTATCACCATGGCCTTCTCCCCGAGGGAAGGTGAACTCACACCTTTCCTGTGGGATGTTTTCCCAGGATGATGGGCCCACTGAGAGAGAAAGTGACCTTGACCGTTGGGGGTATAAGTCTGTTAATGAGTGAATTTAAAAGTGTTAACATTACTTTGCCAATTATTTTTTCTGTTTTCAGCCTGGCAGAACACATCCCTGCTCAGCTGGAGGAAAGTCACAGAGCATCTGAGAAGAGGCTGGAACCTTCACTTTGCAAACACATAACGTGCTGACCGAGGGAGTATAGAGTAAGAATATCATAAGTAGGGGTTCAAGAATCTAAGTGCCTGGGTTCAAATCCCACCTCTGCCACTCATTTGCTGTTTGACTTGGGGCTACAGGAGTATAGAGTAAGGATATCATAAGTAGGGGTTCAAGAATCTAAGTGCCTGGGTTTAAATCCCACCTCTGCCACTCATTTGCTGTTTGACTTGGGGCTACAATTCCTGAAGTGTAAATAGGGATAATAGGATGGTGTGTGGATCAAATAGGATTAACACATGTGAAATTGACAGGTGTCTAGAACCTAGTACACGCTCAGTAAATGTTATTATCGTTTTTATTCACATATGTCAATGCTGGTTCATTCAACTGTGAAGGCTGGCTGGCTAGAAGATTCCTTGCTATGGTCCAAGTCCCATTTTTGTATTCTTTGTACCATGGAAAAATATGGTGAAATTCTTCATTTTAAGCATATTCCAAGTTTTAGATAGATCCCAGAAAGGCTACAGCCAATGCAATTCATGGTCCAGAGGCCAGCCATTACAACAACCACCTACACCACAAGTTCTTTCCCTCTGTTCCTTTCTTTCTGTGATTAAATAAGTATCTGGTGGGCACCTCTTATGCATCAGGTGCTGGGAATGCTAACAGGAGTGAAATGGATCCTTTCCTCTCAGGATTGCGCATGTAAGAGGACAGAGACAGGCAGCTCTGTGAGCGGGCATGCCCACAGCTTATAGAGCCAGAAGACGGGATGCCAAACTCCCCTTTGGTGATTTAGGAAAGGGCTTCATGAGAAGAGGTGACATTTGAACAACTGTATGTAGACATAGCCATCATTTAATCACCGTGGACTGAAGAGGCATCTGGCCAGAAACGCAGTGGCCACGGAGCGACTTTGTCCACTCTTTTTTGAGAACCTGGGTAATTATGCTATCACTTACAATGTGTATGGCAGCCTCATTAGGCCCTAGTCTTGGAGTCCCTACCATGGAAACCTGGATGGTTGTAGTGCTTCATAATGAGGCCCTCTGATAATATTTAATATGCTAATAGGAGTACAGAAGCCCAGAGCTGCCTTTGCAGTTATTTTTAAAGTGACTCCATTAGATTAAGTAGTAAGCTTGGGTAAGCACTTTACCGGCTCTCCTCTGGCTCTCAGTCGCAGAGAGGAGTTGGCTAACAGGCAGCCTGGGTGGGGTCATGAGATGATCTTGGCTGGAGTCCTTTAAATCCGAGCTTGCGATACCCAAGGCCAGGAAGCTCCAGAGCATACGCTGTGTAACCAGCCAGCAGGCAGAATTTGGGAGGAAAATTGCTGTGGGTGCAGCTGCAGTCGGCAGGAGACTCTGGGAGCCAGAATTCTCTGGATTGCCTCGAAAGCTGACAGAACTGCGGCTGGTGGCAGCCAGTACTGATATCGGCACCCGATTTTTCAGATGTGCCTTCGTCCTCTTCCTCTCAGCACACTCAGCAACATGACCTGTCAACTTTCAATTTCCTTTCGGCTTATGAAGGGAGGTGAATCTCCCTCTCACAGATAGGTTCTCCCTCAAGCAGCGAATCGAATAGCTAGAGTAATAAAATTGTCATGTAAATGAATTTGCAGCACAGCACACACGGCCGGCCGCTGCCTTAAACCCATGCCTTTTCAGGCCCTGAGGAGGAACGCTTAGTGTTTCCACTTCTCTGAATCATACCCGCGTTACGGTGATGTTGCCTAAAAATCATCCTCAGTTGACCTGAAGAGCCACTGAATGCTTTTCTGCCCTTCTTTAAGATTCACTGGGTGTTTAGTATTGATGCAGATTATTTATGCAAACAGCGGCCTGGTCCTGCCTGTACAGAGCCTGGTCCCCTTGGAAGCACTCATGTGACCGCAGCGCATTACTTGAGCATGTCCCTTTATCTCCTGTAGGGCAGAGCTGGGGCAGGCAGCTGCGGTGCACCAGCCAACCCAGCCTCTCCGGGATCTGTGACTCTGAGCTCGCCTTCCAGGCTGAAAGGCAAAGCAGCCACGGCCTGTTTTGAGTTATTTCTTTGTGTGTGTTTATGTGTATTTATTTCTTGGTTTATTTAAGCAAGAATTCTCCCTGCAGAGATGTGAGTTGTAGATTGTGTGAATGCACGCGTGCTTGCATGTGTGTGGGTGTGTGCGCATGCACGTGTGTGGGGGGGGAGGGAGGGGGAGGATGCTCCAGAGAGAGCTGGGATTGTACCTCTTTTCCTTTAGATCTCTGCATCCCTCCTAGAGAAGGTTTCTTTCTTGTGTTTGTTTCTCTTGAAACACCCGGGGTGAGGAAAAACCTCTGCATTGGCCAAGCAGAAGAAAGAGGTAGGGCGTTTGTTTGTTCTTAGGTATTTTTTTTTTTAATGTTTTTTATTTATTTCTGAGAGAGAGAGAGACAGCGTGAGCAGAGGAGGGTCAGAAAGAGAGGGAGACACAGAATCTGAAGCAGGCTCCAGGCTCTGAACTGTCAGCACAGAGCCTGACATGGGACTCAAACCCATGAACCATGAGATCATGACCTGAGCCGAAGTCGGACACTTAACCGACTAAGCCACCCAGGCGCCCCTGTTCTTACGTATTTTGAGCAAGCAGAAGTCCACGTTATAAACATATATTGTGTAGCAGTGGCACAGGGAACACGCACTCCTTACAGTCTGCTTTGTTGTTTTGCAATCTCTCGGGATGATTTTTCTCAAAGATTTGGATTCCTGGTCAGCTGTCATCATCTTAAAAAGGTGTACAGATGACTTTGCAATTTGAAGGGTCTCAGCCTATTTCAAATGAACCCTGTACTTGGAAAAACTCTGTGGTCACTTGGGTGAGAACTAGAAATGAAGGAAGAGGTGCTTTGAGCCACCCTTCCAGCCCCTTCATGGGGTCAGTCCCCAAGCCCTGCTGCACAAGTTCTTGCTCAGAAATCTTCCTTTAACTCCGTTGGCCTCTTACCATCTTCAAGGATCACAGGGTTTCCATCTCTCTGCAAGAAAGGGAAGCAGAATTCCTTGCAATGTTTGAGAATTCTATTTAGTGCTTACATAGTTTCAGTTTTTCATCTGTAATATGGGAGTGATGATACCACCTTAAAAGTTGCTGTGAAGATTAACTGGAATAATAGAAATATAAAGCACCTGCTGTGCTGGGTAAATAGCAGTCCCTTAATACACAGTACTGATTTTTAGCTCTTACTGTTACTATTACCGGCATCGCATTCTTTCGGATCTTTGTGCTCTCTGAGGGGAAAAAAAGTCCATTTCTTATGAATCTACAGTTATCCCAGAAGGAGTAGATGCCCCAGGATTTTAGTCCCTGGGAGGTCCCAGACCAAGCGTTATGAAGGAAGAGATTTGAGCAAACAGTCTCGCTTCAGCACTCCTACCAGGGTGGGCACCAACCGTGCCTGGGCCACCCTAACTCACTAGCCAAGAAGAATTGATCTTTGTTCCAGCTGTCTTTTTCCACCACTGAGCTCCTCAGTACTCCTCAGTACAGGCCTGTTAGGTAAGCATTATTGTTCCTATGATGGGAAAACTGAGGTGCAGAGGAATTATTGACTAGCTGAGAAGAATTTAAGCTCCAGTTTGTTTGGCTTCTTCTTTTTTAAAAAAATTAATATTCATTCAGTCATTCATTTATTTAAAGTAGGCCCCATACCCACTGTAGGGCTTCAACTCATGACCCTGAGATTAAGAGTCTCATGCTCAGGGCACCTGGGTGGCTCAGTCACTTGAGAATCTGACTCTGGATTTCCACTCAGGTCATGATCTCACGGTTCGTGAGATCCAGCCCCATGTCAGCTGTGCACCGATGGTACGGACGGAGCCTGCCATCATTGGGTAGCTAGGAACAAGCAGTTAGGAACAATAGATGCTCTTGAGGTGCTTTACTTCAAAAGGGTCCCCTGCTAGGCTCTTTGGAACATAGTGGACACTCTGGCTCTTTCTTAGAGATTCCTCTTAGAGCTGCACATTAACATGCTGAAGACTCTGAGGAATCCTGCAGTAAAGAAATCTGTCTTATTTGATTGTGCGACCCTTTTTTGTCTTATTCCTGGAATCCTAAAGCACAGAGAACTAGTCTTCCACCAACAGAGTTTGGAAAACCTGGCGCCAGGCCAAGCTGCCCCTCGCTTACCATCCTGTAGGATACAGTAACAGATTCCTTCCAACACCTTCTGGTGGTCAGTGTAGTTTGCTCCCTCTTCTTATCCTTTCATCTGATGAGAGCCAGGAAGAGTCACGAGGTTGGTCTCACAGACTATCCTGTATTCATGTAAGAGCCCAGACACAAGAAAACACTAGAGTGTTCTATTGGAAAGGTTGTGGTGGAAGGGGCCTCTCTAGGGACTGCCAAGGACTCCTCTACCCCACTCTATGCCCCTTGGTTATATTTAGGCCACAGACATCAGGCTACAGAAACCTTGTGGGGTTTTTTTTTCCTATTTATTTAATGTTTTATTTATTTCTGAGAGAGAGAGAGAGAGACAGCATGAGCAGGGAGGGTCAGAGAGAGAGGGAGACACAGAATCCGAAGCAGGCTCCAGGCTCTGAGCTAGCTGTCAGCACAGAGCCCGACGTGGGGCTTGAACCCATGAACTGCGAGATCGTGACCTGAGCTGAAGTTGGATGCTTAACCGACTGAGTCCGCCAGGCGCCCCCAGAATCCTTGTTTTGATGAATACCGAAGAGAATGTGTGGCTTAAGAGGTATCTGTCCTTCGTGCTCACGTGTCCACAGTCCCAGGGGGAAGAATTAGACCTGCTAACTTAACTCCCACTTTGGGGGCAGGGTGTGGTGCCGGTTGAATGACTACGGATTCTGGATTTGGGTTCCTCAGGGCTAGAACTAGAGTAGGAATTTCTCGTAAAAGGCAGCATCTCTGAGAAAGGCTGAGTTTTTTAGCATGGGTAACCACACCACTCAAATCTAGAATGCCAGAGGCAGAATCAAGGTCCAGGTGGCTGAGCTGAGGTGTGGGAGTTCAATAAGAATGCACTTTGTAATAAAATAAAATTCAGGATGAATAAGAACCAGTTGGAGAAGCTGGGCTGGCACTTGGAGGGTGCTTAATGGCCGGGGTTAGGTTGGCTCCAAGGGCCATCTTTTGTTGTTGTCTTGTATTTTCACGTTGGGAAGTGAAAAGTGCTTAGGATGAAGAGAGCTGGACTTCAAACAGTTCTGCCCTTCAGTTACCCGGCTGCCCCCACGCACAGTAAAAGCCTTTTAGCAGAAGCATTAGAAGCCTTTTCTTTCGCAGATTATAAGTGAGCGCCAATGATGAGTCACTATTTCATGTTTGTGCTTTAAAACCATTTTGGTATATAGGTATTGATAGGGGCAGTCCCACCGGGCAGGCTTCAAGCTGGTTTTTGATTTTTGTTTTTTGTTTTGTTTTGTTTTTTGTTTTTTGCCAAGATCTACCTTTTCAGTGGTACGTGTCCCTGACTATGGCATTCCCGGGTCTTTGTGAATGCTCCAGAAATTCCCCACCGCCTGAGCCAGAGGACCCCTTTCAGGCCCTAGGGAATAATCATTTCTCCAGAGACTTCTTTAGCACACTAGATGCTTTTCTAATGCTGACAGAGGGCCAGAAATGGAAGAAGCTTAGATTTTTCTCAAATAATGGAAAATCCCCAAATCATTTTTATCAGCTTTACAGCCAGCTAGAGATGTCCTCAAAGGTACACACGCTGCTTAAAGAATTGTTTTCCTCTCTGCCTTTAAGTGGATGATGGCAGTGTAGTTGGGGCAGTGTGTGGGAGTATTAAGTGGCACCTGGCCTTGCCCTGGTCTTGTTTTGGTGAGTATTGAAATGAGCTTTTTTGTTTGTTTGTTTTACCTGTTACGTGAAGGAGAAAAACAGTTTAAGAACAACTTACTTAGTAATTGTTATTTAATAACGTAAAAATTCTAACAGCAAGTTGTTTCCTAATAACCAGAGGATTCTAGAACAAGTCTCATTTTTTTCTCCATCATGATTTTAAAATCTTCTTTAAAAATGAATGCCTAAGTACTACCCATCTTCTGGTTTAATAAAAGGCTTTTATATATTCAAATAGCACGGATCTGCACCAAATCACAGACTTATAATGACTTTTAGCGATTCATTTTTTTAAAGGAGTCGGACTTAGAAATCCCCATTAACTCATTTAGCATTTATCAAACACCTGCAATGTAAAAGGTACTCTGTAGGTGCCGGAGATTAAAGGAGTATTTAGAAAGAAAGATATCCATGGGATCCTACAGCCTAACAGAAATTTAGTGCCAATCAAGTTTGGTGCTCTTTAGTTCCTAGTGAATTTTACACGGAATTTTGTTTGTGGCCTAATGAACTGAGGGGTGGCTGAGAACCAAATGCCTTTGGAGAGATATTGCTTTATTTTTTTTCTGGAAAAAGAATATCAAGGTTGAACTATCTCACTTCTTATCGTTGAGTCAGTGTTGCCTACTCAATGTCCTCTCAATGTCCTATTCTTTTTTTTTTTTTTAGTTTATTTTTATTTTTGAGAGAGAGACTGAGCATGAGTAGGGGAGGGGCAGAGAGAGGGAGACACAGAATCCGAAGCAGGCTCCAGGCTCTGAGCTGTCAGCACAGAGCCCGACGTGGGGCTCGAACTTACAAACATCATGACCTGAGCTGAAGTCGGCACTCAACCAACTGAGCCACGCAGGCACGCCCTCGATGTCCTACTCTCATGAATTCACAAAAAGGAGTAGAAAAAATAGCGTAAAGATGGAAGCGAAGCCCAGGGGAGATATAGAGAACAGTGTTTCTGAAACTGACACCTGGGAGTGCCTGTGTCACAGTCTCCTGAAGGCTGCACTTCAATTTTTGTTAATGTTTATTTTATTTTTGAGAGAGAGACAGACAGACAGAGTGCAAGCAAGGGAAGGGCAGAGAGAGAGAGAGAAGGAGATACGGAATCCAAAGCAGGCCCCAGGCTCTGAGCTGTCAGCACAGAGCCTGACATGGGGCTCAAACTCACCAACTGTGAGATCATGACCTGAGCCGAAGTCGGGCACCACCCAGACGCCCAACCTGTACTTTTATTGCAGATTCCCAAGCCCTCCACACTGCTTAAATCTGAGTATTGGTGGTAAAGCTTGAGTCTTCATTTTTAAAAAGCTCCCCCTGGCGAGTCTTGTGATACTGATGTCAGAGAGCACTGACCTAGGCACATGGGGAAAGTCACCAGGACGAGATGAACTACTTCAAAGCGTGATGAAGGGCCCTCACAGGTGTTGCCTGTAAGAAGTTTCTACATATGTAGAGAAGACAGGTGATGGGTAAATAGCGCTCCGGTTTCAAAAACGAGAAAAGAGCAAGTTGCCAGAAACCATAGCTTCATAAGCCTGACATGACCTTTGAAAACATTTTATTCCAAACAGATGGAGTCAAAGCATTTGGAGGAAAATGTGATGAACCTCAGGCAACATCATGGGTTTGCTAAAACATCATCTCTGTTAAAGACTGTCAAACTTGGCTGCACATTACAGTCATCTGGGGAGTTTAAAAGTCTCTTGATGCCCAGCCCCCACCCAGTACCAATTACATCAGAATCTCTGGGGATGGGACCCAGGCATCAGTATTCCTTAAACCCCCAGAGATTCTGATTTAATGTGGTGCCGTCTGTGCATTGGGAGTTTTAAACGCTCCCCAGGTGACGGTAATATGCAACAGAGTTTGATAACCAATTTGTCTGTATGACATCAAGCAAGTTGCTTGACTTCCTTGCACTTTGTGTAAATCCTAGGTAATTTTGGAGGTCTCTCCCACGTTTAAACTTCTCTGATTTTGTTATTTAAAACCATGCCAAACTGATTTCCTCCTCCTCCCATTTTCTTCTTCTGGGGCTGGTATAGCCCGGAATGTCAAGGTGTCAAAGTCTATACCTTCATTTCATGAAAATTTGTAGCAAAATTTCCCAGGATGCCTCATAGATAAATAAGGTGAGAGTTGTGATGGGTGGATTTACCACCTGACTGAACAGATATGTTCAGAGTGTGAATGTAATGGATCTGCGGGAACCCCGGAGAGTGGGTTGGGGTGGAATACCACAGGTCTGTTGTGCCCTTGGAGCTGACCTCGTTAACATTTTTTATCCATGATGTAGGTAAGAAAGATAGGAAGAAGAGCCTATCAAATTTGGAGATAACCCAAAGTCTAGGAGGATTAACTATGTCAGTACATAAAAGAATTAGGCCTAGCTCTGATCAGAAGATCTGTTTATTAAAGTTATTATTGTTTTAACAATATTTCCGTAATTCAGATATTTTGCTCATTTTTCTCTTTCTTTAGCTGAGGCAACATTTTGGAGCTTTTAGTGTACTGCTAATGGAAACATAGACATGCCTGGTAGGGTCCCAAGTCAGTTGTTCTTTGACTTTGTTCCCATCAAGAAATGCAGATAGATTCCATCAGGCTGGTTTGGAGCAATACAAAATAAAGGCAGCATCACCCAAAACAGCCATGAGGAGGGATACGAAAATCCAGTTTGGCAGTTCCAGCTGATGGATGTGAGGATAGACCTGTGGGAAAGGGTGTCGCAGAAACACTTGGATGGCTTGTTTCAAAAGGGCACACACACACACACACACACACACCCCCAGGGGCACCTGGCCGGCTCAGTAGGTAGAGCTTGCGACTTGACTCTTGATTTCTGGGATCATGAGTTCAAGCCTCACCTTGGGCATAGAGCTAACTTAAAAACAAGAAAAAGAAAGAAAAAAACCCACAAACATAAAAGGCATTCACTCTCCCTAATTCTGGCACCCTAGTTGGGGTGGGGGGAGGCCTTGAGCCTCTTTTTTTAAACAAGCTTTCCAAGTGGTTCTGAGAAGCAGTGTCGAGGAGCTCACTTTGATTTGAATTTTGGCATAGTTGTTTAAATATGTTGTTTTGTCTCATAGTCCGTCTCCAATCTGTGTTTTTAAAAGCCCAGATAGATTTAATTACAAGCTTAAAACTAAAACAGTTAATTTATATCAGCTCCTTCATATCCCATTCCCTGTACTTCAATTAGAAAATTGTGCACTTCTTACATTTCCGTTTCTCTTTCCATTTTCAATGCTTTACTTTATATAGACCTTGATCTGACCTAGACAGGGGAAAAATATAATTTATGTATAGCAGAAAAGCAATCTATAGTTGCTCTGGTGCTGCTGCTGTGTTTTGGAAAATGCACCAGGATTAGATTATGTCTGATCACTTTCCACATCACATGATGAACAGCAGTTGAGAAGAAGCATAAAATGAATCCTGCCGAGAAGCCCTTAGATACCTTGCTGTTAATGGGCGCTTCCCTCCCTCCCCCCTCCCTCCTGTGTCTTCCTCCTCAGGATCTAAGACTGAGGTGGATCGACTAGGAGTGGCTCCTCGCAGCATAAAGGGAGACACTTTACACTCTGTTTTGGAATGAGAAGTTAAATTCATGAGCACACATGATTTAGAAGACATGGGCTGTGGCACTTCATCTGCGACACAAGACAGGCAGCCTGAGAAAGGTGAGTGCCAGCGGGGGGGGGGTGCCTGTCTTCGGGAATGAACAGGGAGCCAGAGGGAGCCGGTTTCGCCCTCTCCCCTTTCCCGTTGAGTCACCTGCTCCCCCAGCTGCCCGCTGTGATTGTGCACAAGGCACCGTCCCTTAAGCTGAAGGTTAAATGTTGGCATAACGTGGGGAACTACCTTTAGGAAGATGTAGCTCTTGAGTTGATGATGTACCATAAAGTATTATCTAAGAGAGAGTTTATGTTTGATTTGATTTCAGCTGAAAAGGTACCAATATAAAATCTCAATTTAAAACTCAGTGTCAGGGAACAAAAAAGTCCCTGTACATTTACCTCTGTTTATTTGTATGCTTATAAATTGCTCTATCCATACCTATGTGATGTTTTAGTAGCATCATTGACTTTTTATTAGATTTTGTAACTCAATGATTGGATTATTTTTTATAGCTATTCAACACAGAACTTCATGAGATTTGCCCCCATGTTTTTAGAATATTCCAGGTAGAATTTGGGAAATGCAAGGTCATCTGCTTCCCCAAAAGTGTGTTGTTTCTAAATACATGACATGCCACCCCCCACTCCTATATAATTAGAGGCTTGAATATTTCCTTTGTTTATTTCACACTGAGATTCTCATACCTGCCAGAGTCTAGTTGCAACTCACTTGAGTGTTTAAGGGACACAGTCTCCACGAGCAACTTAAAAACAAACAAACTGGGATGATTATGTGAATTATTCACTCTCACACTCCATTCCTTTGGTGTCTGGGTTATAGATGACTTCCCCAATTTCTATTCCACATCTTGCTTTTGGAAGTTTACTCAGGCTTAAGAGGGACAGTTTCTTAAGAGGGACCGCAGAGTATTCTATATTAATTAGTGGGTGATGTTTTCTCTTGGGAATCAAATGTTCTTCTGCTCCATGAGTTAGCAAAGCTGATCTCCCCCAGTAGGGAGATGTACTAACTCTTTCAAATCTGTAAATTTTTGAAAAGCTCCAACTGGGCTAATTCCATGGTAATAATTTACTATTAAGAGAGTAAAGTGAGTAATTATCTTTTTATATCTAGGATTATGCAGAGTTCTTTAAATTTAGCCAAATTTCTTAGGTTAAACAAACAAACAAAAAGGCCAAGCCAAACTTGTCACAGTAAATTCTCTCTTTTTGAAATACTTCTCAACTTTTAAAATGTTGCAGGCAAATGGAAATATTACCTTAAATTTTTGGGTTGGTTTTTCTTTTAAATAAGTTACCAAAGTGAGATGCACATAACATCAAATTAATTATTTTAACTTTTTTTTTTTTTTTTTTTTTACTTATTTCTGAGAGAGAGAGAGACAGCATGAGTAGGGGAGGGTCAGAGAGAGAGAGGGAGACACAGAATCTGAAACAGGCTCCAGGCTCTGAGCTGCCTGTCAGCACAGAGCCCGACGCGGGGCTTGAACCCACAAACCGTGAGATCATGACCTGAGCCGAAGTCGGCCGCCCAACCAACTGAGCCACCCAGGCGCTCCTAAAATTATTTTAAAGGGAACATTTCGTAGCACTGGGTACATTCACAAAGGCGTAACTGCCCTTCTCTCTACTCCCAAACATTTTCATCACTCCAAAGCAAAACCCCTTCTCTATTAAGCAGTGTCTCCCAATTTCCCTCTCCTTTCAGCCTGGGCAATCACCAGTCTATACTCAGCCTCTGTGAATGTACCTGTTCTGGATATGTCACGTATACAATGTACCTTGTCACATATACAACGTACCTTCTGCCTCCTTTCGTTTAGCATCCAAGTTGTAGCATCTATCATCCTTCTTTCCTTTTTAAGACTGAATAGTATTCCATGGTATGTTGAGACCACATTTTGTTTGTCCGTTCCTTTGTGGATGGGCATTTGGGTTGTTTCCACCTCTTTGGCTACTGTGAATAGTGCTGCTCTGAACATGAATGTATGTGTACTTGTTTGAGTCCCTGTTTTCAGTTCTTTGGGGGTATATACCTAGGAGTCAAATTGCCAGGTCTTATGGTAATTCTGTGTGTAACTTTTTGAGGAAGTGTCAAGCTGTTTTCCTTGATTGCTTTTTAAAAATAGTAGTTTTAATGAGAAATCATTCACAGACACCAGTTTAAAGTGTATAATTCACTGGTTTTTAGTATGTTCACAGAGCTGTACAACCATCGCCACTATCAGTTTCAGAACATGCTCATAGCCTTTCCCCAAACCATTAGCGGTGCCTCCTCAGCCCCCTGTCTCCCCAGCTCTAGGCAGTCACTAATCTCCTTTCAGTCTCTATAGATTTAGGCTCTTCTGCACATTTCATATAATGTAATCAGATCAGAGGGAGTCTTTTCCATCTGACTTCTTTCATTCATCATAATGTTTTCAAAGTTCATGCTGTAGCATGAATCAGAATTTCATTCCTTTTAATTGCTGAATAATATTCCACTGTAGGAATATGCACACTCATCCATTCGTCAGTTGACAAACATTTGGGTTGTTTCTATTTTTTTACATTATGAACAATGCTACCATGAGCACTTGTGTACAAGTTATAGTGTAAACAGATGTTTTCAGTGCTCTTGGGTATACACCTAGAAACAGAATTGCTGGGTCATATGGTAGCTCAATGCTTAACATCTTGAGAAACTTCCACACTGGTTTTCCAAGTTGCCTATATCATTCTACATTTCCACCAGCAGCATATGATGGTTCCAATTTTTTTAACATCCTTTGCAGCACTTGTCTGTCCTTTTGATTATATCCATCCTAGTGGGTATGAAATGGTAGTTCATTAGGGTCTTCATTTGCATTTCCCTAATGACTAATGGTATTGAGCATCCTGTCATGTGTTTATTAACCATTTGTAAAATGTCTTTTTTTAAAGTTTGTTTGTTTATTTATTTATTTATTTATTTAGAGCTCATGAGCAAGGGAGGAGCAGAGAGAGAAGGAGAGAAAGAGACCCCCAAGCACCTGATACAGGGCTTGAACTCACAAACCATGAGATCATGACCTGAGCTGAAGTCAAGGGTTGGATGCTTAACTGACTGAGCCTCCCAGGCATCCCTATTAGCCATTTGTAGATCTGTGGAGAAATTCAGATCATTTGTCCAGTTTTAGTTGTGTTATTTGTTTTTACATTGTTTTGTTGTAAGAATTCTTTATATGATCCAGTTATAAGTTCTTTATCAAGTATATGATTTGCAAATGTTTTCTTTCATTTAGTGGGCTGTCTTCTCACTTTCTTGATGATATCCTTTGAAGCAGAAAGGTTTCTTAAATTTTGATGAAGTCCAATTTATTTTTTCTTTGGTTGCTTGTGCTTTTGGTATCATATCAAAGAATCCATTGCCAAAGCCAAGATTCTTTATGGTTATGTTTTCTTCTAAGAGTTTTATATTTTTAGCTTTTACATTAAGGTTTTTGATAAATTTTGAGTTGATTTTTGTATATGGTATGAGATAGAGCTACAGATTTATTCTTTGCATATGGATATCCAGTTATCCCACCACCATTTGTTGAAAAGACTGTTCTTTCTCCATTGAATAGTCTTGGCACTCTTGTCAAAAATCAATTGACTGTAAATATGAGGGTTTATTTCTGCACTCTGAATTCTATTCCATTGATCTATATGTCTGTCCTTATGCCAGTACCACACTGCCTTGATTACTGTAGCTTTTACAGAAAGTTTTGAAATTGGGATTCTGAGTCCTTTACCTTTGTTTCTTTTTCAAGATTGTTTTGGCTTTCCAGGTCCCTTGTACTTCCATATGCATCTTAGAATCAATTTGTCAGTTTCTCAAAAGAAGCCATCTTGAAATGTTGGTGGGGCTTGCCTTGAATCTGTAGATCAATTTGGGGAGTATTGCCAGCTTAACAGTTAGATCATCTGATCCATGAACATGGAGTATCTTCCCATTTATTTAGGTCTTTAATTTCTTTCAATGGTGTTTATTGCATTCAGAATTTAGGTTTTACACTTCTTGTGTTAAATTTACCCCAAGTATCTTATTCTTTTGAATGCTACTGTAAAATGGAATTGTTTTCTTAATTTCATTTTTGGATTGTTCATTGCAGGTATATAGAAAAACAATTGCTTTTTGTTTGTTGATCTTGTATCCAAAACTTTGGTTGATTCCTTAGGATTTTCTATTTACAAACTGTGTCATCTGTTGATACAAATAGTTTTACTTCTTCCTTTCTATTCTATGCCTTGTGTTTCATTTTCTTGCATAATTATTCTGATTAGACCCTCTCTTACTGTTGAATAGAAATTCATGAATGCACATCCCTGTCTTGTTCCTGATCATAGAGGAAAACATTCAATCTTTCACCTTTAAGTATGGTATCAGCTGTGCCTTTCTCCAGGATGCTCTTTATCACATTGAGGAAGTTCACTCCTATTCCTAGTTTTTTGATTGTTTTTATTATTTTATTAAGACGTGGTGTGTAATTTTGTCAAATGCTTTACCTGCACCTTTTGAAATGATCATGTAGTTTTTGCCCTTTGTTTATGATACAGTATACATTAATGGAATTTCAGATATTGAACCAATTTTGCATTCCTGAGATAAATCCCACTTTGTCATGGTGTATAATATTTTTTGTATATGCTGGATTCCATTTGCTAGTGTTTTGTTTATGATTTCTGCATCTATATTCATAAAAGATATTGGTCTATAGTTTTCTCTTCCTGTGGTGTCTTTGTGTGGTTTTGATAGCAGGACAATACTAGCCTCATAGAATGAGCGGCAAAGTCTTTCTTCTCTTCCATCTTTTGGAAGAGTTTGTAAAAAATTGATATTAATTCCTTAAATGTTTGGTAGAGGGGTGCCTGCATGGCTCAGTCAGTTAAGCATCTGACTCTTGATTTTAGCTCAGGTCATGATCCCAGGGCCATGGGATCAAGACCTGCATTTGGCTCTATGTTGAGCATAGATTCTGCTTAAGATTCTTTCTCTCTCTCTCTCTTTCTCTCTCTCTCTCTCTCTCTCTCTCTCTCTCTCTCTCTCTCCTCTCCCTCTCCCTCTCTCTCTCTTCCTCCCCCGAACTTGTATGCACATTCTCTCTCTGTCTCTCCCCCTCCATAAATAAATCAATAAATCAAGCTGAACATGGGCCTTTCTTTCTGGGTAGTTTTTTGATTACTTCTACTTTTGTTATAGATCTATTCAGATTTTCTATTTCTTCTTGAGTTATTTTCAGTATTTTGTGTCCTAGGAATTTGTCTATTTCATCTAAGCTGTTAACTTTATTAGCATATAGTTGTCAAAGTATTCCCTTATAGTTTTTTTATTCTTCCATTATCTTGTTGACTATGTTAGTCAATGTTTATTATGCCTTCATAATAATACATCTGCTGAAAACTGAAGTGATGATATTTACTTATATTTATCCATGAAAAGTTTTTCTCATTTAGAAATACTATAAAATAGAAAAAAGCATGTGGAAATAATTAATATTCCTCACTCCAGTACCCAGAGACAACAACTGTTAACATTTTGATAATTTCTTTCCAGTTTTTTTTTGTATAGTGTAGATTTTTGATTATCCTAAATATTAATTTCTTGTAGCCTTACTTTTAACACTAAGACTTTGTTATATAAACATCTCTCAAGTTGTTATTAAATGATTTGTAAACATTTTAACCAGTACTAAACATTTCATTTAATGGATAGAGCATCATATTCTTTTTTTTTAATGTTTATTTATTTTTGAGAGACAGAGACATAGCATGGGCGGGGGAGGAGCAGAGAGAGAGGGAGACACAGAATTGGAAGCAGGTTCCAGGCTCTGAGCGGTCAGCACAGAGCCCGAAGCACGGCTTGAACTCAGAACTATAAAATCATGACCTGAGCCGAAGTCGACGCTTAACCAACTGAGCCGCCCAGACAACTTGATCATCAAATTCTTAATTATTATTCTAATATTGAACCTTTTTTTCTTCATTAATATAAACAGTACTTGGGAGAATTTCTTTGTGTAGTTTTTTTCTTACTTTGGATTATTTCCGTATTCAGGTGATTAGATATGAACTCATTGTGTCAGGGGTTAGGAATGTTTTGAAAGCTCTTGAGAGAAAAATAATAGTTATTATTTCCTGATTACTAACTATATTCTAGAGAGTGTTCAAAATACTCGGTGTACTTTTTACTTAATCCTTGCAGTAAATCTGAGTAAAGTGTTACTATTCCTTTTCCATGTACTTGAAGAAGCTCTCTTGCTCCACAGGGTAAGTACCTGTCAGGATCAGATTACTAACCACTGCCAGAGTTGGGCTTTGAACCCAAGGAGTTCTGAGTACAGTGGGGTTTTTTGCTGTCGACCGTCACACCCTTTTACGGTTCCTTCCAATGTTGCTGCTCTTGGGAAACTAACTTTAATTCAATTTACTCATACAAAGTACCTTTTATTTGCCTGGTACTTTTACAGGGTACTTGGACAGGCCCCTTCATATACATTTGATCTTCAAAGGCTGAGGCTTTGCAACGCAAAGCGATTTGCTTAAGAACATAGGGCTAGTAAGAGGCAGAGCCGGGGTCAGGGCTTGCTTCCTGTTTCTCATTGTCTGACTTCCTCGAAGGGCTTTTCCCTTCCACTTTGGTCATTCAGCCTCAATACAGAACTCTGCCTCCTAGTGAGTATATCATGGCACTTTTTAGAAAAAGTAACCCACATATTAAAATTGAGGCTATCTTCTTCTTGTGGGCTATCTCCCTTCCATGTAGAGAAGGAGCATCTGTGTTGTATTATTATTATTTCGCTTCTTTTATGATATGCAACAGGGAAGGGAATAATCATAGCTATCATTTATATTGATTGCTTGCTACATTCATTATTTCTGTTTCTCTGCAAAACTTAGAGGGAGCTTTGATAAGTTTCCTTTTTATTTTTTAAAAATGTTTTATTTTTGAGAGAGAGAGACAGAGCATGGGTGAGGTAGGGGCAGAGAGAGAGGAGACATAGAATGTGAAGCAGGCTCACAGGCTGAGCTGGCAGCACAGAGCCTGATGTGGGGCTCAAATTCAGGAACAACATCATGACCTAGGCTGAAGTCCGACGCTTAACTGACTGAGCCACCCGGGTGCCCCAATTAGTTTCCTTTTACTTTTTCTTTTCTTTTTTTTTTAAAGATGCTCAATTTTCTTTTTTTTTTTTTTTTTTACAAATAGTTTATTGTCAAATTAGTTTCCACATAACACCCAGTGCTCATCCCCACAAGTGCCCTCCTCCATGCCCACCCTCCTCCCCCCACATCCACCAGTCCTCAGTTTTTGTCAGCATTCAAGAGTCTCTCATGGTTTGCCTCTCCCCCTTTCCCCCACCATTTCCGCCCTTCTTCTCCCCCTTGGTCCTCTGTTAAGCTCCTCCTAATCCTCCTATACGTGCAAACATATGATATTTGTCCTTCTCTGCCTGACTTATTTCGCTCAGCATAACACCCTCAAGGTCCATCCATGTTGCTACACATGGCCAGATTTCATTGTTTCTCATTGCCATGTAGTATTCCATGGTATAGATAAACCACATCTTCTTGATCCATTCATCTGTTGATGGACACTTAGGCTCTTTCCATGTTTTAGCTATTGTGGAGAGTGCTGCTATGAACATTGGGGTACATGTGCTCCTATGCCTCAGCATTTCTGTATCCCTTGGGTAAATTCCTAGCAGTGCTATTGCTGGGTCATAGGGGAGTTCTATTGTTAGTTTCCTTAGGAACCTCCACACTGTTTTCCAGAGGGGCTGTACCAGTTTACATTCCCACCAACAGTGTAGGAGGGGGCCCGTTTCTCCACATCCTCGCCAGCATCTCACGTTCTCTGATTTGCTCATTTTAGCCACTCTGACTGGCGTGAGGTGGTATCTCAGTGTGGTTTTGATTTGTATTTCCCTGATGAGGAGCGATGCTGAGCAAAAGATGCTCAATTTTCTTTCTTTCTTTCTTTCTTTCTTTCTTTCTTTCTTTCTTTCTTTCTTTCTTTCTTTCTTTCTTTCTTTCTTTCTTCTTTCTTTCTCTCTCTCTCTCTCGCTTTCTTTCTTTCTTTCTTTCTTTTTTTAATGGTGTATTTATTTCTGAGAGAGAAAGAGAGAGAGAGACAGCGTGAGCAGGGGAGGATCAGAGAGAGAGGGAGACACAGAATCTGAAACAGGCTCCAGGCTCTGAGCTGGTTGTCAGCACAGAGCCCGATGCGGGGCTCGAACCCACAAACCATGAGATCATGACCTGAGCTGAAGTCGGACGCTTAAGCGACTGAGCCACCCAAACGCCCCAGTTTCCTTTTTCTAGATGAGGAAATTGAGACTAGATTAAAGAACACCCCAAAGTCATGTACTAGTTCACCTGAATAGGAAACAGCTCTGACAGTTTCCAAAGTCTGTGCCCATTTTGATATGCTGCCCTGACTTGTAAAACTGGAATTTATCCAAAAACAGAAATTAAACATTGCAATTTCATTCTCCTAGTTTCCCTTTATTCTTAAAAGTTTATATTGCTGTCTTTTGAATTAATAATCTATTGCATTTTCTTCCCCCTTGGAATACTCTGGGAACACGATGATACATTTTCTTTTATTTCTTCCCTTGAAACCACTTAGAAATGCATTTATTCATTTTCCCTAAGTGCTGAGGAGCCTACAAAGGCTATGTAGTGTTTTTGGCTCTGGAGTTGGATGCTTTAAGCTATGAGAAATGGAGATTTTTCTCTAATGGAGAGTGTTCCTTTTTATTTATTTATTTTTTTACATTTATTTATTTTTGAGAGACAAAGTGAGCTAGAGTGTGAGTGAGAGAGAGGCAGAGAGAGGAGGAGACACAGAATTGGAAGCAGCTCCAGGGTCTGAGCTAGCCATCAGTGCAGAAACCGACGCGGGGCTCAAACCCACGAACCGTGAGATCATGACCTGAGCCAAAGCTGGACATTTAACCAGCTGAGCCACCCAGGCATCCCTGGAGAGTGTTCTTTTAAAAAATATTTGTTCAGGGTCGCTTGGGTGGCTTAGTCGGTTAAGCGTCCGACTTTCGCTTAGGTCATGATCTCGCGGTTCGTGGGTTCGAGCCCCGCGTCGGGCTCTGTGCTGACTGCCAGCTCAGAGCCTGGAGCCTGTTTCAGTCTGTAACTCCCTCTCTCTCTGACCCTCCCCTCCTCACGCTGTCTCTCTTTCTCTCTCTCCTAGAAATAAATAAAACATTTTTTAAAAAATTAAAAAATATATTCTTTATTTTTACTTAAAGATTTTAAAATACTAGTAAACCAAATATTTCTTTAATTCTTGGAATAACATCTAGTTTATTGTTTAAAAATCTAATGATCAAGTCATTCACAGCTGCCTGAGATATTCCCCCTCCCCCCACCTCGTATCCCCCACCTCCTCATTCCCAAAGTTAAGTCCTTCACAATGCTGTATATTTAAATTTGGGAACTTTGTGGAAAAACAATAAACGACATGTTTCCTTTATCTTTGTTGGTCTCTGAGGAGTTTTCTGAAAGTTTAGAGGGGTTTTGCCATTCTTGTTGTTGTTGGAGGATTTTCTTTTATAATTGCCACCAAGCGGTCCTGATTGGCATTGTGAGGTATAGCAGAAATCTCTGTGAGCTGGGATCTCCCTCATCTTCCTCGTCAATGAAATGGGACATCAGATGAGATGCTCTTTAAAGTTCTCAGCACACAAAGACTGTCCATCCGGTCTACAGGTGTGGGTACCTGTGCAGGGGTGGGGGGTATTGATTTCCCCCTTCTCTTGCTTACTTCCTTAGCTGCTACCCAGTTAACACTCTTAACATGCTCAAGTGCATTTCTCTTTTTTTCCTTTCCTTTTGGTTTGGATACATTTTTTTCCCTCACGCCATTCTGTTTTACTTTACTCCCAACTTCTTATTTTTAAAAATTGCAGGGGCGCCTGGGTGGCTTGGTCGGTTAAGCAACCGACTTTCGCTTAGGTCATGATCTCGTGGTTCGTGGGTTCGAGCCCCGCGTCGGGCTCTGTGCTGACAACCAGCTCAGAGCCTGGAGCCTGTTTCAGATTCTGTGTCTCCCTCTCTCTCTGACCCTCCCCTGCTCACGCTGTCTCTCTCTCTCTCTCTCCTAGAAATAAATTAAGCATTTAAAAAAAAAATTGCAAACCTAGGGGCGCCTGGGTGGCTCAGTCCGTTAAGCGACTGACTTCGGCTCAGGTCATGATCACGCGGTTCATGGATTCGAGCCCCGCGTCGGGCTCTGTGCTGACTGCCAGCTCAGAGCCTGGAGCCTGTTTCAGATTCTGTGTCTCCCTCTCTCTCACCCTCCCCTGCTTGCTCGCTCTCCGTCTCTCTCTCTCTCTCTCTCTCTCTCTCTCTCAGAAATAAATAAAACATTAAAAAATTTGCAAACCTACAGAGAGAAGATGGAAGACTAGTACATTGAACACCCACATCCCTGTCACCTGGGTTCACCGGCTTGTTAACCTTTTACCATTTTCTCTCTCCCTCTCTCCTTCCTTTCCTTCCCTTTCTCCATCTCCACGGCCCTCTTTATTTGACAGCACGTTGTAGACATTATGATATGAGCCTCTATATACTTCAGCATGAGTGTCCTAAAAAGAGGGGTTTTCTTTTATATAACACTGCATCGCACTGAAAAAAAATGTAGCATTGCTGGATTCATACTGTCGAACATAGAATTCATATTCAGAACTTCCTCGTTGTCCAAAATGGCCCCTTGTAACTGTTTTTCCTTCCCTTCGGAAGAAAAGCCTTCCCTTTCCCTCCGGTTCCCTCCACTGACACTCCTCCCTCTCAGAGCTTGCTCCCCAAGGGGGAAGGGGACGAAGGGGACATTCACAGCGCTGTCCCCCACCTTCTCATGGTTCATTCCGTCCCATGGAAAATGATTTTGACAAGTTCTTAAATGACCTTAAAGTCCGATGGACCATTTTCAGTTTTTATTTTGCTTGGCTTCCCGGCAGTACTCGGCACGCTTACACAGCTCTTACAACACGCACGGCCCTTGGCTTCAGCACATTCTCCTGGTTGTCCTTCTGTCTCTGAACTGTTTATAAGGGCTCCACTTTCTCCCAGCCTTTAAATATTAGGATTCCTCTGGGTTCCTCTTGGTCTGTGGGCTTTGTCACTCTAGTGCTCTCTTTAACTTTACTCTCATGGCTTTAATTATCATCAGTATGTCAAAGCTGCCAAATCTTCATTTTCAGCCTAGATCATATACTATATCCCTGGTTTGTCGGCATCGATTGGGACTCATTTTACTTTATTTAATTAATCAATTCAATTAATTAATTTAAAATCCCAGCATAAAATATAGTGTTATATTAGTTTCAGGTGTACAATACAGCAATTCAACAATTCTCTGTACCCAGTGCTCATCATGATAAGAGTACTCTTAAGGAACTGTTTTCTTTTCTTTTATTTACTTTATTTTCTTTTTGTAAAGTAGGCTTCATGCCCAACATGGGGCTTGAACTCACAACCCTGAGATCAAGAGTCACATGCTCTACTGACTACACCAGCCAGGCACCCCTTAGAGAGTCTTTTTTTTTTTTTAATGTTTGTTTATTTATTCTGAGAGAGAGAGTGTGTGAGCGAGCACAGGCGAGGGGGCAGAGAGAAAGGGACAGAGAGAATCCCAAGTAGGCTTCACGTGGTCAGCACAGAGTTTAGAGAATCATTTTAAACAAGTATTTTTCTTTGTAGAAGGAGACCACTTTCTTCATCTGACATTATGATCCTTCTCATTAATAATTTTTAGTTAATTGTTCACTTTTTGATATGATCATGTGTTGGTCTTGAGGTTTATATAGGACTGGTACTACAAACACATTTATTGCCTACATGAAACAGGCACAGAAAAAAACAAACATCCTTTTCATTTTTTACACCAATTAAATGCATCTTCATATTTTTCTTTATTTGCTGTGTGACTAATCCACCTCTTCTTTAGAAATGTTAAGTATTATGAGACCCTGCCATGGACTATTTAGTTACCCACTCTACAATCATGAGCTTTTGGGGGGTAGAAAGTGTTGCTGGAAGAATATGAAGTCCCACCTCCCCATTTAAATGCCTTTTACCAGCTTCCAGTCTTGACTAGACAATTCACAAAGAAGCCAGCTTTCAGTGGGATCCTGTTAATTGTTAGAAAATCCTGTTACAAAGAGACATATTTCAATAGAGTGTAAGAAAAGGCATTACCTGAGGCCCAATTGCCAGCTACTTCCCGTAATCAGAACACTTTTCTTACACAATCATGGCTTTACATTGCATTATCTTATTAGCGGCTGCAAAAGACAAAAATTTAATGCCGATCGTATTTGACCTTGGGTAAATGAATGTGGCAGTATAACTCAGATTAATAATTAATAACAGGGGACACATAAAACAGAATTGCAGTCAAGACATTTAATTATTTTTTCTGAGTGAGGTTTAGAGGTCATGATTGAATTGTTGAATAGAACATATTTCCTAGGAGAAACTATTTCAATAATTTAAAATGCTAGTAATACTTTTACATAGTTAAATTTCTTACATAATTAAAAATATAATAGTTTTTAAAAATTGAGATCTTCCTGATAATGATTATTTTAGAAAATTGGCAGAAATTCATGATAGAGAGCTCACAGTTACTGGTTAACTGTCATCTTCCTGATTTTACTGATTTAGCGTATTATTTTGGTATTGTACAGCTAAAGCTTCATATTTTCCTGAACTATGGTGTGGCCAAGGATTGCAATTCTTATGAAGACTTCCATAAGATGGGCTTTATGTAATCTCTGTGCTGTTCCATTGCCCCGTTGAATGAAAGAAGGCTTTAAATGGAGCGTTTAAAAATCCGAATCCTAATAAATGTAGAGATAATGAGTGAGAAAATCACTATTCTGCAGCTACCCTAGAAAGAATTGATTTGGGCAAAAATTATCCGTGGATATTTTGGAGAACAGAATGTATACACAGCCCTAAAGCATGTTCCTGCAGATTGTTTATTAATTATAAAGAGGAAGCGAATAAGACATCTATAGTAGAGAATTGTATGTGGCCACTGGGGGACGATTGATCTGATCTGGCGGGGTCTGGTGGTGAAAGAGGTCACCTGAGGCAGAACAAAGGCGAATGAAATTTATTGAATACACAGCAAAGGAGCAGCGGGCAGGATAGCAAAGGAGAGGCTGTCTGCCAGGAGGCGGGGGGGCTGTCATTAAGGAGGGAAAGGTGATAGGGTATGGAAACACATGGAATTTTCCTCTTTTTGGTACCTGTGCTCAGCAGTAAGTTGCCCATTGGTCAGCTAGGGGCCTATGGATACTTTTTTTTAAAGTTGTTTGGGTTTTTAAAAAAGATTTTTGTGTATTTTTGAGAGAGAGAGAGACAGCATGAGAGAGAGGCAGAGGGAAAGGGAGACAGAGAATTCCAAGCAGGCTCCATGCTGCCACCTGGGGCTCAAACTCACCAACCCTGAGATCATGACCTGAGCCGAAACCAAGAGTCTTAACCAACTGAGTCTTAACCACCCAGGCACCTGGATCGCCTAACGAGCCTGTTTGCATTTAGCCAGGTGGTGGTTGCTGTGGGCCCTTTTACCTTCCTCCGGTTTAACCAAGTAATCTAAATTCATATCACTAATAAGGAGACAAATAAACATCATGTGCCTTCTGATGTAACATACCTGAGGAAGACTCATCACTTATTCCTGCCAAAATATATAACCTGAATCTAATCATGAGGAAATAACAGATCCAAATTGAGGGATCTTTTAAATAACTAGCCTGTCCTCTTCAAAAATTTCAGTGTCATTACAAAGAAAGAAAGGCTAAGAAATTGTTCTAGAATAAAGGAGACTAAAGAAATGATACGTATGTGTGAAGAGAGGGGACACAAGAGAGAGGAGGAGAATGCATATGTGACAAAATATTAACAATTGTATTATTCTTACCTTTCCCCATATGTTTGAAATTGTTTCAAAATAAGAAGCTAAGAATATTCCAGTCCTGGGGCACCGGGGTGGCTCAGTCAGCTCAGTGTCTGACTCTTGATTTTGGTTCAGGTCATGATCTCACGGGTTTGTGGGTTTGAGAGCCCCACATCAGGGTACTGTCAGCGTGGAGCCTGCTTGGGATTTTCTCTCTCTCTCCCTCTCTCTCTGCCCCTCCTCTGCTTGTTCTCTCGCTCAAAATAAAGAAATAAACGTAAAAAAAAAAATCCCAGTCCTGTGCAACCTGAGATATATTTGCTAAGTGTGTGGTGGCTGCAGCCTAAGGTTCTGCCCTTTGGGAATGCCATTGATTAGATCTTCCTTCTTCTACCTTCTCCATTCATTGCAGACTCCATGAGCCATGTCCTGGCATCATCTTGAGTAGCTTCATTGTAAACTTGGACAACCCCAAATGCACTGGTGTCTCAGTTCCTTTCCCTTCTAACCTCCAGTATCCCCTTCTTCGCTCTACTTGAGATGCTCACGCCCATTTCCTGGCCCCTGTGGCCCCCGCATCAGTTCTGCCTCTGTAGACTTTCTGATTATCACATTTTCCAATCTCTTGATCTTCACTGAAACCTCCAGACCTTAGCCCCTTCCCACATGTCTCTGTATCCCAGCCCACTCTTGTCTTCACTTTCTTCCCTATCCATCTCTTTCCATCTTCTATTGGCCGTTGCTTGAGCCAGTTAACAGACCATACACAATAATCATACTTTAGGCAATTTAAGAGAAATAATGGGTGAAATTTTTAATATTCTTAGACTACTTGCTAGCAAACTTTGCTACAGTTCCTTGATGGGAATGCCAAGGGTGTTAATGACTTGACTTGGATTTTTCTATAGGGATAATTCAGTTGTTTTGTTGTTGTTTTAGGAGGCTTTAGAATTTGTCTTCTTTGTCCAGAAGCTTCTAAGTTGATTGTTCACATGTACATGTCCTGTTTTGTCCTTGAGTTAGTTTCAGCTTTGCAATGTGCAGTAGTAGGTAGGCTGCAGCTGTGGCCTCAAAAACACAGAAAGATGAATTAGAATATTTTATAACTGGAGAGGATCTTAGAGATCACATAATTCCAAGTTCTCATTGTTCATTTGAGAGACTGAGGACCAGAGAGGGTAAACAATTTGTTCAAAGTTAAACAGTTGGCACCTGCTTGAGTCAGAACCAAAACGAAGTCTCCAGATTACAAATTCGAAAGGTATTTTTCTTATCCCGTGTGGATGAGTTGCTGGGTGAGTGAGTACATGAATAAATAAAAAGTCCAAAGAAATGACCTCTAGTTCTTGCCCTCCTCTGACCGGAACACCAGAGTTTCCAAGAATGATAAAATTATTATCTCTTTTGTCATTTAGGGAAAGTGAGAGTTTTGTTTAAATGCCTGTCAGTGTTTGGAGACTGGGCCTCATGCTTTACTTTCATTTCTTTCTTAAGAATATTGTTTTCCAGGGGCACCTGGGTGGCTCAGTTAGTTAAGCGTCTGGCTTCGGCTCGGGTCAGGACCTCACGGTTGGTGAGTTCAAGCCCAGCATCGGGCTCTGTGCTGACTGCTCAGAGCCTGGAGCCTGCTTCGGATTCTGTGTCTCCCTCTCTCTCTGCCCTTCCCCCTGCTTGAACTCCCTCTCTTTCTCTCTCTCGAAAATAAACATTTGGAAAAAAAAAAAGACACACGCTCTGCAGGGACAAGAATGCTTGGCAGGGATGGCGGATGAGCGAGCCTCACAGGGTTCTGGTCTTGCTTGCTGCCCAAGGAGCAGACTGTGAGCGTCTCAGGTCCACTGGGCATGTGCTTTGAGCCATTTTTCCAGTGAAGTTAGAAGTCTCGCTGTGACAGCCACACACTCTAGCAGGTGGCAGATACAGAATAGTTGTAAACAAGAATAACAAAGAAAATTGTGGTCCCAGAGTTGAGCCAGACTGTAGTCTCATCACGCTTTGAAGAGCTGAGGTAATAGATGTTTTTCCCCCTTGTTTAAAGCCTTTTGCTGCTAGTTGGCTCAATCTCCTTCTAGTTCATTTGAATTCATGTTAATGAGTTCTGTCACACTTGCGCCTCTCTCCCTGACTGGATGTCAGGCCCCTTAAAGTTACATTAAATATTTGCTCATCATGGTGCATCCTCAGGAGGCCTCTGCCAGCAGAATTTCAGAAGCAGAGTCTTTAAATGCCTTATTGTTCTGAATCTAAGGCTCTGGTTTAAAGAACTGTCTGTCAAATAAACTTTTATTTAAAAAACAAGCCAAAGGTAAGACTCTACCAGTCAGCACGAAGAGAAACACAAGACAGAAAGTCGTAACTGAAGAGTAATTTCATTCATTCAGCATATATTTATTGAGCGTCTACTATAATCTAGGGACTGTTCCAGACTCAGGGGAGGTAGCAGCTAACCCAGCAGACTATCACCCCAGCCCGGATAGAGATTATATTCTAGTGGAAGGAGACAGACAGTAACAACCGAGTAACATACATGCTATAGCAGATAGTGAGAAGTGTCAGGGTGAGAAAATAAGGAATGAGCAGCGGGGTGCCATTTTGAAAAGAGTGGTCAGGGAAGGCCTCCCTGAGAAGGTGGTCTCTGAGCCAAGGCTGTGCTCTCTAAACGAGTGAGCGCTGTGGATCCTGGCTGACACAGCTCTTCCTGCTCCCGACTCTTGGGTTCTGAGATGCTAGCCTGTTTGTCCACAGTAGTTGGTGAAATTTTTAATAAATTTATGTATAGTTAGGAAGTTTGGGGAGGCACTAGAAGTTGTTAGCCTGGAGAGTGATAATTATTATCTGTTAATCCCACCTTACTTAAAAATTTTTTAAATGTTTATTTATTTTGAGAGAGAGAGAGAGAGCATGAAAGGGGGAGGGTCAGAGAGTGAGGAGACACAGGATCTGAAGCAGGCTCCAAGCTCTGAGCTGTCAGCACAGAGTCCGACATGGGTCAGACACTTAACTAACTGAGCCACCCAAGCACCTCTCCCACTTTACTTAAAAAAAAAAAAAGCATCTACTATTTATTGAGTGCTTCTTTTGGGCCAGGCAATGTGCTAAGCATTTTATATTAATCAATTAATTAATTAGTATATTATGAATAACTGTAGGAACAAATTACTAGTACATTATTATACATTATGAATATACTATTGTTATAACATCCCTAGAAGGTATTCATTCATTTGTTTGACAAATATCCATTGCCAGGTCTTTCCCCAGGTGCTGGGGATATAGCAGTGAACAAAATGAAGTCCCTATTCTCATGTAGCTTAGCCAGCAGGGTAAGATAGACAATCAACACATAACCATATGATTATATAGAATGACAGATGGTAAGACGCGCTATGGAGAACGATAGAACAGGTAAAGAGCGTAGAGAATGTGAGGGAGGGAAGGGAGAAGGGAGATACTCTTCTACATACTGTCTCATCTTTTAATGGCTGAATCCAAATGCCACCCTGTTTGTACCACATAATGGTTAAAAGCCCGGTTTCTGGAATTACAGAGATCTGGATTTGACTCTTTTTTCTCCCAATGACAAGTGATGTGACCCCAAACAAGTTATTTCTGAGCCTCAGTTTTCTTATCTGTTAAGTAAGGATAATGACACTTCATAGGATTGTTGGGAGGATTAAGTCAAATGAAATGAAATGATCTACATAAAGCACCAAGCACAATGTCTGCTACAAAACAAATGCTCTGAATTTTTATTTGTCTTATTCATTGGTCTCCTGCGTGGATATTTAATTTCTTGCAAACTACTATGATGATTGCCACCAAAGGGAAGAAGCTATTAGAAAACAAAACCCAAAAAAACCCAGCTTGGCAATAGAGAATCCATCTGTGCTGGCCACAGAAAATTGGCCAGGTAACTTGCTAAACCTATGCTGTTGCTTCCTTCTAGAAATGAAAATAGAAGGCTCTTGGGACACATATGGCAATAGCTTTAATTTTGGTTTTTCCCTGCATGGAATTAATAATGTGACAGGGAAGACAGGCCCTGTCATGTGATGAAGCAGCAGGCCCAGAAGCGGATGTCAGCTGCCCAGTGAGTTCAGAACTGGACGACACAGATCTTCAACTCTGCACGCAGGGTTGGGGGGTGTGGGGCTGGCAACCCCTCCGTAGGGTTCTCACATCTGGGCTCTCCCCTGGGCCATTTTGGAGGTTTGTGCTCCAGAGGACAGTCCTCAGCTGGCTAGGGTAGCTGTGCTGCGGGCGGGTGGGGGTGGGTTCTTAGGAATCAGGTGAGGTATCAGAGCTCTGATGGTACATTCCTCCCCTCCTTGTCCATCCCCTTCCCTGTGCCAGAGAGGGCGCTGGGCACACTGAGGGCCAGGGGAGTGTAGCAGGATGTGGATCAGAGCCACTTTCACTAGCCACTGCCGAGGTACTCAAAACCCCCATGTGGGATTCGGGTAAGGGCCTGAGCTGATTGTCCAGGAAGTTGGATGCTTGAGGCCTAAGCTGAGCCTGCTTTTCCCACCTGGTGAGACCGGGCGGGCTCATTGGCTGGGCCTAGTAAGGAGGCAGAAACCACAGAGTGATCTGATGAGAGAGGTGAACTTAAAGAACTGTCAATTGGGTGTCGAGTTGTCCCTAGGTAACTGAAAGTTCCCTGAAAGAACTCTAAGGTATATAGAGGTAGCAATTACAGGGAAGTTACCGTCTCTAGGGCTGAGAAAGAAAGTGGAGAGATGCGAATTAGTAACATGTAGAAGCTCAGAGGGGGGATCCCGCAGAACGGAAACTCAAGCCTTTGAGAATTGGGGCTGCCCATCTGGCGCTGGTGTCTCTGAGGGGCTTCTGTGAGGCTGGTTTTGCAAGTGCTGGGTAACTGCAGACTGGACCCAAGTGCAACTATAAGGAGAAACCGTAGGGGGGGTGGAGAATGGGGGTGCAGCGTAGAGAGCCGTTGCTAGGTTACACTAACAGGAACCGGCAGCAGACAGGAAGGAGTGTGTCTCTGGTTTCCTTTTCCAGTCCCACCACCTCCCCCAAACAGGTAACACCAGGCCCGATCAGAAATGTGGCCCGCGAAGTCTCAGCCTCAGCATCAGGGAGCAGACTAGAGAAGTGTGGGGTGACAGCTGACATATGATAGCTTAGTAAGTGGCATTCGTACCCATATGCAGGGGCGCAGGCACAGGAATGCAGGCATAAACAAGGATGGTGGGTCTTCAAGCCAGGAAGGGGGTGGGGAGTGGCTGAGTTTAATGCCTTTGGAGCAGAAGAAGAAATGCAAGAGTCAGGGAACTGAGCATTGCTGTCTACCTCCTACTCCTACTAGTAAATACAACCCATGAAAATACTGTGTGCTTATTAAATAAAACAGTAACTCCCTCCCTGGGGAGTGGGGTGGGATCCCAGCAAGGGACTGGGCAGAAGCAAGGCAGAGAGAGCACAGGGGGCTTGGATCACCTGTTTCCTGGAAGAGGAGCGGAAGTGGTAGTGTATGTCTAGCTTAGTGTCAGGTACATAGTAGGCATTCAATGAACAGTGGCAATTCTTATTCAAAGGAAGGAAAGGTCCAAATAGATTAGGGAATGTAGTAACTGGCTATAGTGGAGAGAGCCCATAGTTTGGACTCAGAAGACCTCAGTCTGTACTAAATAAGTGATTTGAAACAGGATACATGCCTCTCTGAACTTGAAGTTTCCTTATGTGTAACAGAGAGATACTTGTGGGGACTAAATGTCTTATAGTAGGCCCTTAACATACGGTAGTTGCTCTGTTCCATTATTGATTATAGAATGATAAGCATGGTTATTTATTATTGGTGGTGCTAATCCTAAGTAGAAGAGATTTGAGTGATCATTTATTCTACTACATCACTGTGCAGATGAAGAAACTGAGACACAGAAGAAGGTCAATAGCTCTATGGAAGTTAAGAGCGTGGGCTACAGATCAGTGAGACCTGGGTTCAATCCCTTGCTGTTCATTTCCACTTACTGGCTAGTCTCTCGCAGCTTCACAGTGTGGTGAGGACTTCGGAAAAGAATCCATTGCCTGGGGCACCTGGGTGGCTCAGTCTGTTAAGCATCTGACTTCAGCTCAGGTCATGATCTCCCAGTTTGTGGGTTTGAACCCCACATTGGGCTCTGTGCTGACAGCTCAGAGCTTGGAGCCTGCTTTGGATTCTGTGTCTCCCTCTCTCTCTGCCCCTCCTCTGCTCATGCTGTGTGTCTCTCTATATCAAAAATAAATAATAAAAACAAAGAAAAAATTAAAAAAAAAAAAAGAATCCATTGCCTGGCCCTCAGTCAGTTCAGTAAATAGCCCTGGACAGTTCCATCGGACTTGATGAACAGAGAGAGCCCCTGAAGGGAGGGTTGGTTGGTCATGACAGTGACTGTCCCATAGAACTGACCTTTCAGGTGAGCCTGCGCTCTCGAGATTTTCAGCCTCCCAATCATTTGCTTTATCATATTGAACAAGTCACTCTATTTCTTCTCCCTGTGGTTTTACCGTATAAAGATCATGAAACTTGACCTTATGTCTACTTCCTGGGGTCTTCTGGAAGCTGAGTAATGAAATGAGTGTCTCTGGAACCAGAGAGCCTTGGAGAAACTCATAAATAAATACCCTCAGATGACGAGTATATCTAGTGTAGAACAGCAGTATTGAGCCGGAGATACTGGGACTGGAGGCTAGAATCCTGCTTTTAGAATTCAAATTGTTCTTGTTATAGTCAACTCTTAATTTTTATGTGCTAACTGGGAAAAATTATAACATGAATAAAAGAAGCCAGCTGGTGTTGATTGCTCTGCACTCTAAAACTTGAGGAAGGCATAAGAGACTATATTTTAAATCTCATTATCTCTCACCTGATCGCTTTCTTCAAAGCTATGAAGCTACAGGGTGGTTCAAAGGCTCAGAGCCCCAGAAGAGAGTCAGTGTGCCTGAATAATCCATGAACACGACAATGCTTATCCCTGTCGTAGCCATTTGTTGAGCCATTTATTAACCAGGCATGGGCTAAACTCTTCACCTGTAGTATCTCATTTCATCCTTATTGTAACTCTGTGAAGGAGGGAGATGTGTTCACTTATCCAGCTGTCTTTTATCAATTAAATCTCAGGTACGGAAGCTGGAGCAAAGTATACTTTTCAATTCATTGTACATTGCCATCACTGGTCTGTGCAAATCCCTTTCTTATGTTAGCTAATTAATTTGCTCGTTCCTTTTTACCCATGTACCCCGTGCTCATTCACTCCCCTTCCCATAAATAACCAATCTATTTATTTAATGTCTTTTCCTTCGTATATATTCTTATGAAATGTATATTTTGGTTTTGTGTGTATGTATTTTAAATTTATATAAAATGATATCATGTTATATTTCATTGCCTTTAACTTTTTTTTTAATCTTTTTTTTTTATGTTTTATTTATTTCTAGGAGAGAGAGAGAGAGACAGTGTGAGCAGGGGAGGGTCAGAGGGAGACGAAGTCACAGACTGAAACAGGCTCCAGGCTCTGAGCTGGCAGTCAGCACAGAGCCCGACGCGGGGCTGGAACCCACGAACCCGCGAGATCATGACCTAAGCGAAAGTCGGACGCTTAACCGACTAAGCCACCCAGGCGCCCCCATTGCCTTTAACTTTTTAATAACTGTTCTAACTGGAAGTACTATGTTTTTAAGACCCAGCCATGTTGCTGTGGGTTTACTTAGTCTATTGCTTCAAGCTGTGGCCTCAGAGTCCCACCACAGTTACACGTTCTCCTTCCTGGCAGGGGACAGCCAGTCTGCACTGGTGTCAAACTCCCTACTGCCACAAACAAAGAAGCACTGCAGCTCCATGTGTCTTCCTTTTGGGCTGTGTGAGGACTGCTTGGGGGCACCTAGGAAAGAATGGAATTGGTACTTCATAGGGCATACATGGACTTCATCTGCCTACATAGTGCCAGAGGTAGGCGCTGTTATTTTCCCCATTCTACAGATGAGGAAACTGAGGCTTTGAGAGTTTTAATAACTTCTCAAAGTCACACAGGCAGTCATTAGCAGAGCCGGGATTCACATTCACGCCTTCTCGCCCCCCAAACTCTACCAACAGTGGCTATGCCATCAATGTTCTCTGAGTATTTGAGACTTGAGGACATTTTACAAAAAATATAAAGGTAAATTTCTTTGTAGTTTTGATGTTCTTAGAACTTAGAAATCCAGGTGGACTCCTTTTTTCCCGGAATACCTACTTCCCCAGTCCCATAGCTGCATAGTAAGTGGTTTTCTCTAACTTTCACGTCCTGTGGATCCGCAGTGCTGAAAGCCGCTCTGGTCATCCAGAACTGGTACCGAGGTTACAGCGCTCGACTGAAGGCCAGACAGCGCTACGCCCTCACCATCTTCCAGTCCATCGAATATGCTGATGAACAAGGCCAGTTGCAGGTCTGTTTTGCAAGCTCGTCTCTTCTTTTGGTAAAATGCTTCTCTTCACTCCTCATAATTGAAAAAATGAACGTTCGGGTCCGTTTTAAGCCGAGGAACCTTGGTGAAGGCTTTAATAGAGGATGTAGTGATGCTGCCTGGGAACTAGCTGTTGAGAGAGGGTGTGATTTCGGAAGAGGATGGCGTTTTGCAGTTCTGAAGTGTACATGTTGAAGAAGGCTGCCAGATGTCTAGTTACCTAATGAAAAATGGTCTTATTCGGTTCTTGGGTATGTGCCCCAATAGGAAGTCAAATTGTTGCTTTATGAAGGAAAAGATAACTTTAAGGAGTTAAAAAACGGAAAAATTTCCTGAGAACAAACCTGTGAGAGTTCTAGAAGAAAATCTAGATGGGTGATGAAGGCCTTTTTCGAGCTTGTGAAAATGATGTATAAATCCAACATTAATGCTTATTAGTAGAAAAAAAGTACATTTTTAACAATAAAAAGGAGGGAGGATATGTGACACCCTGTGTGTCTCTGGGGGAGGTGCAGCACCTGCCAAGGGGGAGGGGGGAGGCAGGGGAGGGGGACCCGTTAGCGCCTAAGGCAGCTGGGAGATGACTGTTCAAGGAGAGTTCCTAGGAACACCAACCGCATTTGCCACAGTAGCTGTTTGGGGGTCATCAGTTGACAAATGTGTTTTTATTTTCTCCAGCTCTCCAACTTCTTTTCCTTCATGTTGGAAAACTACACACATACGCGTGAAAAAGATCCAGGTAAGCACAATGTTTAGTGTTTTGAAAAGCGGTCATTAAATATTGAATTGTCCTCATCAAGCGATGTCAACTCTGAAGATGGGAGAACTCGAAGAAATTAAAAAGATGCCCACCTGTCTTACCTTTGCGACCCCCAAACAGCTGGTGAAATCAGGCCACGTGCCTCTTTTTGCTGATTATTATTGACTTAACTAAATTGACCACTTTTTTTCACTCTGAAAAAGCTGGATTAGATTTCATTCCATATTAATTCATGGAACACCTTCTCTGAACCACAGTCTACTGATGTACGGAAAGTAGCTCAGCAAAGAGGAGCTTATTTTTTATCCACAAAATTTTTGTGCCGAGAGATCAAAATATCTTGAGGATGTCATGAAATGAATCTGGGGGGAAATGGTGGATGGAACACGGTTGTCTGTTTGCCGCATAGCCAGCTGTCTGTCTCTCTGTCTCTTTATCATTTATTTAGTCCTTCTGGAATGACTAAGGAAATCATTTCAGGGACAGGCAATGTAGAGATGGTTCAAAATGATTTTAAAATTATAGTTATTCCCAAGGCATGCGTTTCTTCTGTGAATCAAGATGCCTGTTGTTCTCTTCAAGATAGATGCTAGACTTAAAAACTCACTTTTCTTTAATCTGGGTCCTTTTTTTTTTTTTGTTCTAATTAAAAGTATATGGCATGTAAGAGCTTCTTTTAAATCATCCAGCAAGCACCCTTCACAGTGGCAAAAGAATAGTGTTTTAATGGCATGCCTTGAGCTGAGCGCATATGTATGAAACTAATTAAAGCATTTAATGATCTGTAGAAGCTTTCTAAATGGTAGAATAGCCAAACCTGAGGAGTGGGGAGTGGGCGGAAGTGGGTATTTTGCCATTTTCTTTCTTTTAGATAATTGCAATTTGAAGGCAGTTGTTTGTGCTTCATGTTCTTTGGCAAAATAGTTCTGAGAGGAAATGTAAGGATGATGAAATGAAACAGCACTCTTTTTGCTAATGACCTACTATTTGGATCTGGGCTGTGTGTTGGAATCGCTGATGGAGATTCAGAGCCACAGATGGCTGAGGTCCAGCCCAGCGATATTTCCTCAGGCTCTGTATTTTTTTTTTTTTAATTCTGCATGTAAAAAAAATTCTGCAGGTGATTTAAAAATTTTTATCAAAGAAGGGGACAGTGTTTTAATCTTCTTATATAAACTTTTCTTGAAGTCTAATGTACATGGAAAGTACCCAAATCATAAGTATATGACTCAGTACTTTTTTTTTTTTTTTCAAAGTAAACAGGCACCCAGAAGAAAGAAAACATTTTTGGAGCCACAGAAACCTCTCCTCTGTCCAGTCCCTTCTCAACTCCCCCATTGTATTCCTGGCTTCTACATCCTACATCCGTTTGGCTGGTTTTTGAACTTCACTATATAAATGAAAGCACATGATGTTGAGTCTGTCTTTCACTTACCGTTGTATTTGTGAGAGTCACCCACGCTGTTGCAGTGTGGTCATTCTCGTGGCTGAATACAACTCCATTTTACGAATATGCCAACATTGATCCATTCTGTTGCATATGGACATTTGGGTTGTTTGCAGTTGGGTAATTTAAATGGTACTGCTGTGCACATTCTTGTGCGTGTCCTTTTTGGTGAACACGTAGACCATCCTCTCTTGCTCTATACTCATTTTCAGTTCTCTATTGCTGCATAACAAACCACCCCCAAATTTAGTGGCTTAAAAACAGCAGCCACTCTACTCCTTGTGATTCTGTGGATCAGGCATTTGAACAGGGGTCAGTGGCGATGACTTGTCTTTGTTCCAAGTGGTGTCCCTCGGGCTCACTCAACCTAGTTGGGCTGCACAGGGAGATCAAGATGGTCTTACTCACGTGGCTGGGACTTTGGTGTTGGCTCTGAACTTAGGTACCTCACTTCTCTCTGTCTAGCAGGATATCCCAGACTTCTTTACACAGTAGCTGGATCCCAGGAGGACTAAGGTGGAATCTACAAGGCCATTTAAGGCATATTCTTTGGAACTCACACAAAATCAGTTCTGCCATATTCTGTTGGTCAAAGCAAGTCACAAGGGCAGCCACAGACTCACAGGGTTAGGAGCATTCTACTGTAAAGGGACACAGATACGATGAGGTCTGATGCACTGGGCTCCGTGATAAAGATGTACAGGTACCCGGGAGGGGAAGTTTTAGGTTCCAGGACGTGTGTATGTTCAGCTTTATGAGATACTGGCAAACCGTCTTCTAAAATTATTGTGCCAAGTTATAGTGCCACCAGTGCATGAAAGGTCCAGTTGCTCTCCATTCTCTTCAACACTTGAAGTTGTCCGTCCTTTTCATTTTGGCCATTCAGCCAGGTATGTAGTAGTATCACATTTCTGCTTCAATTTGTGTCTCCTTGGTGAGCAGCAAAATTCTGTGCCTTTTTGTATATTTATTGGCCATGTGAACATCCTGTTTGGTGAAGTGCCTGTTCAGGTCTCCTTCCATCTTTCTATTGGGTTAGCTGCTTTTTTCTTACCATTTTTTAAGAGTACCTGAGTGTTCTAAATATAAGACTAGGAATCTTTGTCAGAAAAACATATTGCACATATTTTCTCCTAGTCTTTGCCTTTTATCTCCCCAGTCTTTAAATACTGTCTTTGGAGGGTAACAGACATTCTTGATTTCAATGTGGTACAATTTCTTTTTCTCTTTATGGTTAGTGCTCTCTGCATCTTGTGTGAGAAGTCTTTGCCTGATATCAGTGTGTGTGTGTGTATGTGTATTTGTGCAAAAATAAATACAGGAGAAACCTATAGGATGAACCAGAAACTAATGACAGTGTTTACCTACACTGGGGATGAGTGGATGGGTGGGAATTGGGGAGAGAGAATGGGAGAGTTGGGTAGAAGACTGAGGGGAGAGTGACACTCCTCTGAATGTACCAAAATAGAACGCACACAGTGACAAATGCATTTCACTGATTACAAACAAATACCAAAATCACCCGACGGAGGTGGCGAAGAAATAAACTAACCTACGTAACATTGGAAAATAGGGTTTTAACTATAATGTGCCTTGATGAGGATTCATTTATATTTACCCTGTGTGGGGTTTGCTGAGCTTCTGTGATCTCTAGGTTGGTATTTTCCACCAGGTTTAGGAAATTTTTACCCATTAATTATTTAAAATATCTTTCAAGTCTAAATATCTTTTTCTTTGTGCATCCCTACTTTTAAACTTAGAAGGCCTTGAGATATTTAAAATGTGGATCACTATGCCTGTATTTCTAGATTTTTTTATGGTTTGGCTTTTAAAATTTTTAACACTTCGTACATTTTGGGTTTTTTATATTAAACTAAACAAAGAAATTTCGATGCCTAGTGCTTGAAAACAATTAAAAAAAACACAGCTAACAAGAAAATGTCCAAGCAGTTAACCAATTTTTCCCACAGTATTTCTGATAATGTACCTTTTCACCATGGTTTATAGTACCTCCTTTGTCATGTATTCATTAAAAAATGTGTAATAGGGCATATTTCTAAGCTGCCTATTCTCTTAGACACCCCTCTGTTATAGAGTCCTTGAATCTTACCGATCTGATTATTGACGTAACAGAAAAATTGATTTACAGGTTAGTTCTGTAAGTTGATTTTATTTAATTTTTTTTCCAGCTTTACTGAACTATAATTGACATATAACATTGTATAAACTTAAGGTATACAGTGCAGTGATTTCAAATATGTATATATTATGAAATGATTACCACACTAAGGTTAGTTAACATAACCCTCATCTCACAGTCACCATCATTTTGTATATGGCGAGAATTTTAAAAATGTACTCTCTTAGCAGCTTTCAAGCAAACAATAGAGTATTGTTGACGAGGGTCACCGCGCTGTGCATTACTGCAGGTTGCTTTCTGATGGCCCTCTTCAGTGGGAAGGTTCCACACAATGTCCACTGAGGCCTGTTTGGCAGAAGGGCTGTGACCCCTGAGCGGGGTATATTTGGGGACCAGAAGATCAGTTCACATTTTCAGATTAATGGTTTGAACTCTGAGCCACAGGGTTAGCGGAGACATCCTGGGTGTTCCACGGTGGGAGGTGACCTGGAAGCAGTTCCCTCCTGTGCCCTACTACTGACTTCCTCAGACCGGTTCCTAAGACTTGGTGGGGAGACCCCACACATCTGCCCCACAAAGCCGCAGCTGCTGTACATAACAGTAGGTTTAAACAGTGCCTGGTGGAAGTGGGGAGCGTGATGGAGTGTGTGCAAGTGTTGTTGTGACTCTGCCTTCTGCTTCCCAGCCCAGCCAAAATGTCCCATCAGACCCAGTTAGTTTATACTTTCTGTTGTTATGGTCAGTAGGTTATTTTGCCCATTCTATCTCCCCCAGTGATTCTTGGTAGTATTTAACAAGCCTTTGATTTATACCTATTTGTATTAAGCTACTATTGAATAACAATGTTAATTAAATTATTACTGCCAGTATTTATTAAATGTTTGCCATGTGCCATGTCTTTTAAGTGCTTTAAATATTTCATTTAGCCTTCATAACAAACCACTGAGATTAGTAGTATTATCATTCCCTTTTGTTGGATGAGAATACTGAGGCTTAGGAAGTAACACCCCCCTCCTCCCCCCCGCCCCCGGTGATTTATCTCAGCAGTACTAAAGCTGTGATTCAGTGTGCTTAACCTCTGTAGTATTGATCCTGTCAGTTCTGGGAGTTTCTCAATTGATTTTCTTGACTGTGGATATTTAATCGCACTCGTCACAAGTAACTTCATTTGTACATCTTTCTATCCAACAGTCACTGCTCTTATTTTGGCTTTGTGTTTTGTTGCAATGGCTGGAAGTGGCAGAACATTTTTTTTTTAATATTTTTATTTATTTATAGGAGAGAGAGAGAGAGACAGCGTGAGCAGGGGAGGGTCAGAGAGACAGGGAGTCACAGACCGAAACAGGCCCAGGCTCTGAGCTGGCAGTCAGCACAGAGCCCGACGCGGGGCTCGAACCCACGAACCGCGAGATCATGACCCAAGCGAAATTCGGACGCTTAACCGACTAAGCCACCCAGGCGCCCCGGCAGAACATTTTTAAAATGAGGCAGTGAAAGTAGGCATGCTGTTTTGTTAATTCTTTAATGGAAACACCATTCTTGTTGATTTGAATTTTTTAAATTATGTTAAGGAGGTAGGCCTGCGTTCCCAGTTTTCTGAGTTTTTTAAAAATCAGGAACAGGTGTTGAATTTTATAAAATGTCATTTTGGCACTTACTGAGTTTGTTACAGGGGCACTCATAGTTTGAATCCAGATTTATATTTGAGGAATGAAATAACTGTAAGTGCAGTTCAATTGGTGCTTTTCCCCCCAGCCATATTTGGAGCTTGTTTTCAAAGTGACACGTGGGTGGTAGAGGCAGAAATTGTGTGTGCGTGTTTTTAATTATGGCCTTTAAAATTTTCCCTGTCCAGATTTTGAGTTTGTACTGGGAAAAAGAAAAGATTATACGTGGGGGTATTTTTGAGGTATTTTCTTTAGAACAACTTGTGAAGGTATCATTTGGTTGTAATTCAAGATTTCATTATATTTAATTAGTTTAGGTTCATGTTGACAGAATTGTAAATCAAATAGGTAAGGATTCATTCAAATTACATGTTGCACAAATCTTCATGCATTGTTGGCATTCATTAAGCTATTCTTACTAGTTATAATAGTTGCAGCCCACAGTACTTACATTTGAACTGTTGAAGCTTTTGATTGTTTTTGTATATGATCCTCCTTAGTTACCATATTAGGAAGAGAATCTATGTTATTTTTTTAATGTGGCTAAAAATCAGCAAAAGGATTAGGATTTTTTTTTTAAAAAGGATTATGATTTGATGATTACTGATATTTCATATTGAGTAGTTTTAGCTAAGAATTGGCATAGGGGTAGGGTGCTTTTTCATGTATTTATCACAGAACTTCTAAGAAATCGAGGTCAACAAATGTATGGAAAGAAAGGCCAGACTAACCTCTTTTGTGCATTTTAAAGAAGAAAAACAGTATTTTAATTTTCTTCTTAAAAAACAAGACTGCATTTTAATGCCTGGAACTGATGGAATTGGGTTGATGTGTCAGCTGATGAGGCAGGCACAGTGGACAGAGCATAGGTGAAGGCAGTGAGTGGGAAAAGAAAATGATTTCATGCTTATATTTCATACAGTTGGGATTACTCAATAAGTCAGTTATAAGAGGATACAGTGAGACTGGCATGGCTGTTTTTGTTTTTCCTTGTTGTTACTGTTTTCCCAAGAGGAGTCCGATATTTCAGTGTGTAGAGTTAGGAAGATTTATCTCTAAGAATGGAGTGGTATAATCGTTAAGACAGTGAAGTAGAGTGTTTAGGCTTCACTGCTTGCACAACGCAATCTGAGATAAAATATACCAAGCTGCTCTGCATTTTTAATTTCCAAGCATAAAATGGAATGATTAAGTTATTCTCAAATCTCAAACCAAATCCAAATGAGAAGAATACACTGTCCTGGGCCACACTGAAGACAGACATTCTTATTCCTAAATTTAACTTCTTGTAAAACATCATCAACCACCACCAAAGAGGTATTGGGGTATACAATAACTTAGTAAGTATGTTTAAGTTACCAAATATTATGACTTACTTTAGAAAATTTTTTTCAACTTTATTCATTTATTTTTCTTAAATAGTTTATTGTCAAGTTGGTTTCCATATAACACCCAGTGCTCATATCAACAAGTACCCTCCCCCATGCCCATCACCCCCCTCCCCCCATCCCCATCAGCCCTCAGTTTGTTCTCAGCATTCAAGAGTTTCTCGTGGTTTGCCTCCCTCCCTCTCCCCAACTATTTTTCCAACTTTAGTTCTTAACTGTAATCTCTCAGCATAACTGGATCTTGAAAAATTCTGATTACATCATCTAATGTCACACCTTAAACATGTCCACTCTAAACATTCAAAAATATAGAAACTTCTTGCCCATAACTTCTAATTAATGGGCTTGGTAGCAATTCAGTGCTAATGAGTTGAAGTGTACATCATCATCTTCTATATCAGTTATCTGTTAATGAAATAATACTATGTATTAACCACAATAGCTCAATAGCATGTAATAAACATTTCTTTTTGCCCACAAGTCTGTAGGTTAGCTGAGTGCTTCTCCTGATGTTGGCAGGCTTGATTTGGTGGTTTTTCTCAGGTCTTGGCTAGAAGTCACTCATGTATTTAGAGATCAGCTAGCTAATGACTGATCTAGGATGGCCTTGACTGGGGTGACTCAGTTTTGCTCCCCATAGTCTTGGACCTTTCATTAGACTAGCCTGGGCTTTTTGGTAGTGCCATGGGTTCAAAAGAGAGAGCACGGAAGCACACAAGGCCTCCTGAGATCTTAGCTCAGAAATGGTACATACCATTTCCACCACATTCTTTAGGCCAACACAAGTCATGAACCCACCAACCCAGATTCGAAGCCTGGGGAAACAGACTCTTGATGAGAGTAACTGCAAGTCAGAGACTCTTGAATGTTGAGAACAAACTGAGGACTGATGGGGGTGGGGAGGAAGGGAAGGGGGTGACGGGCATGGAAGAGGGCACTTGTGGGGATGAGCACTGGATGTTATATGAAAACCAACTTGACAAACTATTTAAAAAAAAAACCAGCAAGTCTAGGGGTTGGGATGGACAATTGGAGTCACTTTTGCAATCAGTCTACCATATCCCCTTTCATCTTTCTCCACCTGAAGATTTCTGTACTTGGGCTGACTATTTCATAGACAGTCTAGCAAGCAAGGGACCCCCGAGTCTCAGCACCTACTGAAAGGGTGCAGACAATCTGTTACATAGAAATATCTCTCTGAACGAGAGGTCCTTTGGGTATCTCTGCCTGTGGTCCGTCATCTAACTATATTTGCTTTGTTAACAAGAAGAAAAAAAACACGTCAAAAAAATCTGTTTTTATGTGAAGAGAGAAATAAATCAATTATAGCCAGGTAAAATTTGAAGTGTCTAACAGGGGAAAAATGGAATATTACAGTTTAATTTTCTGTAGATCCTGAATAGCACAGATGTTTGAGTCAAATACAATGTGTGGTTATGTTTTCAGCCCTATTTGTAAAAATCTAAGATGCAAGAGTGGGCGAAAAATGTAGAGGTAGTTTCAGAGTATCAGAGTACCTTGATTGACCAGTTTTGTTTCTCCTTTTCCTCTCTACCAATTAACTCACTGCTTTGGTACCATGTCCACCCAGGAAGGGATGAGGGTGACTCATGTGAATATACCTAATGATCTGAAAACAAATCCTTCCTCATGAGTGTGTGTGAGGTATCTTGGTATTCATAACATGTATCACAGTGTTTACATAGACTTGATATTCAAGAAGGTATTTATTGAATTTAAGTATGGTAATGTTGATTCCCCCACCCTTTCTGTTTTTCATTTTCTAGAAATAGTTGCTCGACTTTTTGGTAGCACCTCCCAGGACAACAGGGATAGACAGGAGTGTGTCACATTGATAGAGGTTCCAAACTCCTACAACGGTCCTCGACTGCAATTTCCTCTCACCTTTACCGATATTGATTTACTTGTTGAGGCCTTTAAGCAACAACAGGCAAGTGGAAGCAGATACTGCTGTGATTCTTGTATATAACATGTGTTCAATGACCATCTGTTGAATCAATGAATGAAAAGATGCAGCAGAAATGTATTCCCTTGGGGAAAAGCTTCACTACTGAGAGTTATCCTCTGCTTTGTTTTACGTATTAAATAGAAGCCTCCTTAGATGTACAGAAATCCCCTATCTATAGGCTTACAGCATTTCCTTTTTTGCTTTTTCTGAGCTACAATTCACATGTCATAAAATTAATCATTTTAAAGTAAGTGATTTAAGGGTGGGGGCATGGGCAAAATGGGTGAAAGGGACTGGGAGATCCAGGCTTTCAGTCAGGGACTGAGCAAGTCATGTGGACTTACTCATGTTGAATCACTGTGCTATACACCTCAAACTAATATAACATTGCATGTCAACAATTCCTCAATTAAAAAAATAAATAATGTGTACAATTCAGTGGTTTTTAGTATATTCACAAAATTGCACAATTCTCACCAATATCTAATCCCAGAACATTTTCATCACCTCAGAAAGAAATTCCATACCCATTACCATTCCCTCCTCATTCACCCCTGGCAATCACTATTCTACTTTCTGTCTCTAGGTATTTGTCTATTTTGGACATTTCATACAAATGGAATTATATAATATGTAGCCTCTTGGGTCTGGCTTTTTCACTTTGTATAATGTTTTTAAGGTATATTCATGTCCATTCATGTCATAGCATGTTTAATTGCTTCTTTATTGCTATGCATGTTATATGGATATATATATTCTCTTATATGAATATACCACATTTTGTTTATTCATTTGTCACTGGATAGACATTTGGATTTTTTTCTACCTTTTGCCTGTCATGAAGTAACATTCACTTACAGGGCACCTGGGTGGCTCAGTCGGTTAAGCATCGACTTCGGCTCAGGTTGTGATCTCACTGTTCGTGAGTCCAAGCCCCATGTAGGACTCTGTGCTGACAGCTCAGAGGCTGGAGCCTGCCTTGGATTCTGTGTCTCCCTCTCTCTCTGTCCCTCCCCTACTTGTGCTCTCTCTCTCTCTCTCTGTCTCTATCTCTCAGAAATTAATATTAAAAAAATTAAAAACAAACAAACATTCACGTACAAGTTTTTGTATGAACACGTTTTCAGTTCTGTTGAGTATATGTACCTAGGATTGGAACTGCTTTGTCAGGTGGTACCTCTGTTTAACTTTGTGTGAGGAATTGCTAAGCTGTTTTCTACAGTGACTGTGCCATTTTACCTTCCCACCAGCAATGCGAGAGGGTTCCAATTTTTTCACATTTTGTTTTTGCCAACACTTGTTATTTGCTTTTGTTTATTCTTTTTAATTTATTTTTATTATAGCCATCCTAGTTGTGTGCTAAGTGGTATCTCATTGTGGTTATGATTTGCATTTCCCCAATGACTGAAGATGTTTAACATTTTTTCTTGTTTACTGGCCATTTGTATACATTCTTTGGAGGAATGTCTATTCAGATCCTTTGCCCATTTTTAAAATCAGGTTATTTGTCTTTTTATTATTGAGTTATTAGAGTTCTTTATACATTCTGGATACAAATCCCTTATCAGATATATAGTCTGAAAATTTTGTTTCATTCTGTAGGTTGTCTTTTCACTTCCTTGATAATGCCCTTTGTTTCGTGAAAGTTTCTAATTTTGATGAAGCCCAATTTATCTATTTTTTTTCTTTGGTTGGTTGTGCTTTTGGTGTTATATCTAAGAAGCCATTGTCAGATCTAAGGTCACAAAGATTTACCCCTTCTATTTCCTTTTAAGAATTTTGTAGTTCATGAAACATTTTCAGTTACTGTCTGTATATGGTATGAGGTAGGAGTCTACCTTCATTCTCTGCATGTGGGTATGCATTTGTCCCAGCACCTTTTATTGAAGAGTCTGTTCCTTCCCCCCATTGAGTGGTTTTGATACCCTCATTGAGAACCAATAGACCATAGATGTTTTATGTCTGGACTCTCAATTCTATTCCATTTGTGTATGTGTCTATCCTTATGCCACTACCACATTGTCTTGATTACTGTAACTTTGTAGTAAGTTTTGAAATCAGGAACTATGAACCTTTCAATTTAGTTCTTCTTTTTCAATATCATCCTGGCATTTGGGTTCCTTTGCAATGAGTTTGAGTATTGACATTTGTTTGTACAAAAAACGTCATTGGGATTTTGGTAGGGACTGCGTTGAATCTGTAAATCACTTTGGTTAGTATTACCATATTGACAGTATTAAGTCTTTGACTTCATAAACAGAGGATGTCTTTCCATTTATTTAGGTTTTCTTTGATTTCCTTCAGCAGTGTTTTCTAGTTTTCAGTGCACAAGTGTTTTACTACCTTAAATGTATTCCTTGGTATTTTATTCTTTTGATTGCTATCGTAAAAGGGATTGCTTTCTTGATTCCCTTTTGGATTGCCCATTGTTGGTGTATAGAAAGAGAACTGATTTTTGTGAGTTGAGCTTTTATTTTGCCACTTGGCTTTGCTGAATTTATTTATTAGCCCTATTAGTTTGTGTGTGCATGTATTTTGAAACAATCTTTCTACAGGATCATGTCATCTGGGAGTAGAGATAGCTTTACTTTTTCCTTTTGGATTTAGATGCCATTTACTTCTTTTTCTTGCCCAATTGCTCTGGTTAGAACTTTCAGTACAATGATGAATAGCAGTGGTGAGATCAGGCATGTTTGTCTTATTCTTGGTCTTAGTGGGAAGGCTTTCAGTATTTCACCATTGAGTTTGATGTTAGTTGTAGATTATTAATAGATGCTTTTTATCGTGTTGAAGTTTTCCTCTATTCCTAGTTTTCTGAGTGGCTTCATCATAAAATGGTGTTAGGTGTTGTCAAATACCTTGTCTGCATCAATTAAGAGGATCATTTGTTTTTTTTTTCCTTGACTCTATTAATGTGGGTATTACACTGATTAATTTTTTGTGTGTGTTGAACCACCTTGTATTCCTGAAATAAATCCCACTGGGTCCTGGTCTATGATTCTTTAAAAAATTTTGTTGGAGTTTGTTAGCTGCTATTTTGTTGAAGTTTTTTTGTTGTTGTTGTTGTTTGGGGTTTTTTTTTTTTTTTTTTTTGCATTTTGTTCATAAGGGATATTGGTATATAGTTCCTTGTGGTGTCTTTATCTGGCTTTGATATCAGGGTACTATTGGCTTTCTAGAATGAGTTAGGAATTGTTTTTTCTTTCTCAATTTTTTGGAAGAGTTTAAGAAGAATGTGTTAAATCTTTCAGTGTTCAGTAGAGTTTACCAGTGAAGCTGCCTGTCTTGGACTTTGCTTGGACATTTTTGATCACTGATTCAATCTCTACTTGTCCTATATCTGTTCAGATTTTCTATTTCTTCTTGAATCAGTTTTGGGAATTTGTATGTTTCCAGGAATTTGCCCATTTTATCTAATGTATCTAATTTGTTAGTGTATAACTATTCATAATATTCTCTTATCATTGTTTTTATTTCTTTAAGGTTGGTGGTAATGTCCTCACTTTCATTTCTGATTATAGTTATTTGTGTTTTCTCTCTGTTTCTCTTTGTCAGTCCAGCTAAAGGTTTGTCAATTTTGTTCATATTTTCAAAGAACCACCTTTGGGTTTTGTTGATTCTCTCTATTGTTTTTCTGTTGTCGTTTCATTTATCTGAACTCTAATCCTTATTTTCTTCCTCTGCTAGCTTTTGGTTTACTTTATTCTTCTTTCTCTAATTCCTTAGTGTCAAGTGAGGTGTTTCATTTGAGAACTTTCTTCTTTTTAATATAGACATTTATAATTATAAATTTCTCTCTGAGCATTGTTTTTGCTGCATCCCATACATTTTGGTATGTTGTGTTTTTATTTTTGTTCATCTCGAGATAGTTTCTAATTTCCTTCATGATTTCTTCTTTGACCCATTGACTGTTTGAGTATGTTGTTTAGGGGCACCTGGGTGGCTCACTTGGTTAAGCGTCCCACTCTTGATTTCAGCTCAGGTCATGATCTCATGGTTAGTGAGACTGAGCCCTGTGTCAGGCTCTGTGCTGACAGCATGGAACCTACTTGGGATTTTCTCTCTTTCTGCCCCTCCCCTGCTCGCTTTTTCTCTCTTTCTCTCTCTCTCAAAAATAAATAAATAAACATTAAAAAGGAGTATGTTGTTTAATTTCTACATGTTTGCAAAGTTTTCAGTTTTCCTTCTGTTACCGATTTCAGGTTTTATTCCACTGTGATCAGAGGAGATATTTTGCATGTTCCAATCTTTTTAAATTTACTGAGGCTTGTTTTGTGGCCTAACATCCGGTCTATCCTAGAGAATGTTCCATGTACTCTTGTTAAAAACTGTGTAGCCTGCTGTTGTTGAATGGAGTGTCCTGTATATGTGTGCTAAGTCTAGTTGTGTGAGGTCTCTGAAGTCTCTCTGTTCTTTTAGCTTGTGTTCAGTTAGTGTTGACAGAGATTTCCTTGAACACCAGGAGCTGGAGAGATAGAATGAAAGAGAGAGAGAGAGAGAGAGAGAGAAGCAAAGCAAAGACGAGCCTAGGCTTTGCAGGTGGCCTCTGTGTTGGTACACCCCTTCACTACTTAGCCAGACTGTTTACAAACCTGTTTTGGCCTTTACTTCCTGCTTGCACTGAGCCATTTTTAAGTTGCCTTCTTGATTCAGCCTTTGCTTGGCTGCTGTAAACTTTGTTTACCAAAGTTCCGTGAAAGCTGATTCTGACAGTTTTTTGGCTTACATTTTCAGTGTTTCTCTGAAGGGATAGGACCTGGGAGCTACCTATTCCTTTATTTTCTCTGACAGTACCCCAAACCCCTCATTCTTAGATTAGGACCCTAGCGGCATACCCCAGGAGTAAGAGTGAACTAGAACTAGACCGTTTCTATAGGGATTGAAGCAAAACTTTGAATCATCTAATTCCTGAAATGGAATTGAGATCGTCCTAGATAGCTGGTGCTCCTAGCCACCTGCCAAAAGAAAAAGTAAATCCTCTCTGGAAGAAAATAGGCCTCAACTTATTTCTTCTTCAAGTTTTTATGTACAATGTCCAGAACTTTATACAAATATTAACTTTATACAAATATGCCCACAAGGCATAGGAGGATACAAGATTCATGACAGAAAACGGAGGCAAAAAACAAACAATGGAAAGAGACTGATATTTTGATTATGTCAGACTCGGAGTTTAAAATAAATATGCTTCATATATTCAAGGAGATAAAAGATGCAACAAAGGTCCAAGGAGCTATACCCGAAAAGATCAATAATTCTGACTTTATAAAAATGAAAAAATTATGCTGCTAAGGGAAGAATAAAAGTTCCAATGTACAGTGTGCTCCCATTCATTAAATAAATAAATACTGATTTTTTTAAAAAAAATTAAGATAAAATTCACATAACATAAAATAGATCATTTTAACTATTTTTAAGTGTACAATTTAGGACTTTTTAGTATATTCAAAATGTTGTGCAACCATCACCACTATCTAATTCCGGAACATTTCATCACCCTGAAACAAAACCCTGTACCCATTCCCTCTTCTCACTAGCCCCAGGTAACCACTAATTTACCTTCTGTCTACAACTTTGCCTAATCTGAACATTTCATATACATTTTATTTGAGGGGTTATATAGTTATAGAAAAGAATATATCATAATATATTAATATTGCCTGTTCATATCTGGTTATATTAATTTTTATATGCCTGCCAACACATAGAATATGTTTTGGAAAGCTGTTCAAGACACTCTTAACAGTGGCTGTTTTTAGGGACAAACACTGAGGTCTGGGGAAGAAGAAAAACTGCCTTTCATTTACACTCCTTTTTAATATTTAACTTTGTATTTCAGCTAAAAAAATGAGATATTTTTCATTTGAAAACTTACTATTTCATAAAAATAAATATCCTTTAAAAGTAATATTTTCCTCCCTCAATACCTTTAAAAGAATATGAATATTTTAAGTTGCTATTTAGTCCAGTTTTATAAATGTAGAAACCGATGTCTAAGCTAACTCTTTTGAGTATTTACTTTTGCAACTGTAAACACAATTATAATCCTACTGAAAGACAACATTGTGAGCAAGTACTGATATTAGCCAAGTGATATTAGTTAGTTGGAAAAGGACCCAGGGGCCTCTGGCTGGCTCAGTCAGTAGAGTATATGACTCTTGATCTCAGGGTTGTGAATTTGAGTCCCACGTTGGGTGTTGAGATTACTTAAACACACACACACACACACACACACACACAAATAATAAAAAAGTTAAGAAAAAAAGGATCCAGAAAAATTATTTTAATAATAGGATCTTTCTGTCATAGCACATTCTCAATATTTTTTAACTTAAAAAACAAAACAAAACTGCCTTTTCAGACAGTGCTTCTTCTGATTAATGCTACAACTGGACCAGAAAATCCGCAGTGTCAAGTTAAGTTAAGTGCAATGTTGAGAATCAGTAGACTAAATGTGCAAACTGAAATAAGTCATTGGTTTAAGGTGTTTTGCCTGTTCTTTAAAATTTCCTTAAAATGTGGCTAAAGGAATGTTGACATTCAAGATTTGACTCAAGTTGTGGATTGAATGGATTTAGAAGCTCTTGTGGGGAAGATCATTAGGTCTTCGAGAGCCAGGAAATATAGGTCTCTCCACTAATCTCCATCCACAGAGGTTTCTCTCTCCGCCTAATTCTCACATTGCCTCAAATCCTGATTCCTGTCCTTAAAAAATATATTTAATCATCAAAATTGTCCAAACTTAAGTCATGTTTTTGGGGTCTGGGATAGAAAATAGTTTTATTATCTTAATAGCTCCGCAAATAGAAAATTTAAGACCCTGAGACAAAGGATTCCATTTCTTCTGAATCCCATGTCCACAGCAGTATCTGAACAATATGCAGATATGACCCCACTCTCACCCTTTAATAAGCTAAACCAGTGCTGTCCAGGAGAAATATAATGTGAGCCACATATATAATTTAAAATGTTCCAGTAGTCACATTAAAAAAGTAAAAACATACTGGGTGTAGAGATTATTTTTAAAAATGAACTTCAGGGGACGCCTTGGGGGGCTCCGTCGATTAAGTGTCCACTTTGGCTGAGGTCATGATCTCACAGCTTGTGGGTTCGAGCCCCATGTTGGGCTCTGTGCTCATAGCTCAGAGCCTGAAGCCTGCCTCGGATTATGTGTCTCCCTCACTCTATGCCCCTCCCTCACTCATGTTCCTTTGCGCGCTCTCTCTCTCTCTCTCTCTCTCTCTTTTTCAAAAATAAAGAAACATTAAAATTTCTTTAATTAAAAAATTTAAAAAACTTTAAAAAATGTAAACAAGTGAAAATAATTTAAATAATTTATTTAATCCAACATATGGAATTATTATCATTTTAATACGTACTCAGGTTAAAAGTTGTTAAGGAGACATTTTACCTTTTTTTCCCTTATGCTAGGTCTTTGAAATCCAGTGTGTATTTTGTACTCGCAGCACATGTCAATTTCAGCTAGCCCCATTTCAAGTGGTACAAATAATCCTGACCCATGAAGTGGTGTTAGCATCTGTTAAATTTGTATCGGCTATATTACTTTGGGGATTATGTACTTGGAATGTTTTCTAATTTTAAAAAAGAGAGTATAAGACACTGAATTTACAACAAACAAACGCCCGGTGGAGAAAGCAGAGTAAATCTGTCCAAAACGATGATGTTATCAGCACTGTAACTGGAGGAGAGCAATTGGATGAACAGTCATAATAGGAGATAATCCAAGTGGTTTATTTGGGTTTGGAATATGTTTTCTATTTAGACTAGTATGTAAATGCACTTGCTGTTCTGTCAAGTCTCACGTCTGTGCACCCAGCATTGGGCCACGCCTGGGATTCTTGGCTCAGGGGTTCCTTGGGGCTGCTAGGCTGCCTGGTGAGATCTGTAAACCTGGCGCCACCACCAGGTTGCCCTCCCAGATGGCAGGATGTCCCAAACAAATGCAAAGCAACCCATCTTCCACACTCTGTCTCCCCTTCTCTTTCACCTTTCTCTCCTTCTCTGTTATTTATTTATTTTTGTCTGCATGTTTCCCTGGGGCAAGGGAATCTCTTTTCTTCCCTTTCACTTCTCTTGGACTCTAAGGACCAAGAATAATCACAGATGTTCTGTGAATGGATGATGTCAGTTAAGAACATGAAAGTAGGGGCCCCTAGGTGGCCCAGTCATTTGAGCGTCTAACTTCAGCTCAGGTCATGATCTCGTAGTTCGTGGGTTCAAGCCCCGTGTCAGGCGTATTGGTGTCAGCACAGAACCCTCTTTGGATCCTCTCTTTCCCCCTCTCTCTGCCCCTCCCCTGCTTGCACGTGCACTCGCTCTCTCAAAAATAAATAAAAACATTAAAAAAAAAAAACCATGAGAATATAAATGTCCTAAGAACCATTCATTCATTCAACTTGCAACTATCTAGTGAGGGCTTATTATATGCCAGACGCAGTGCTAGAATAATTTTTTGGGGAATAATTTAGAGATAATCCTACAATACAGCTTCCAGAAATGTGCTCATATGCTCCACCTTTATAGCTTTCTATGTAGTCATGCTTTTCTTGCTAGTTCATTATATTTATTTCCTCTGCCTCGCCCTCACAGATACTTCATGCTCGTTATGTCTTAGAGGTGCTCTTTGAGACCAAGAGAGTCCTGAAGCAAATGCCGAACTTCACTCACATAAATACTTCTCCTTCCAAAGAGATAACAATCTGTGGTAAGTTTCAGGGCAGAGCTGCCAAATTAATATTTAGGAGCGCCTTGGTTCTACATCATTTGCTTAACTTGAAAACTGTGTAAATTGGACTGTATTAAGGGAAAAGTGTTAATATAGAGTTATCTATCATGATAATACGGTTCCCCATCTTCTCTCTGTTTCCATACCAGCTGGCAGGAATTAATTATGTGGGAAATTAAAGAACTCCTAGCTTTTTATAAAGGCAAGCAGCATTTTAATACGGAAAACCACCCGTGGGTGGAATAAGCCTGCTTTGCCCTCTGTCTAGCTCTCATTATCTTTATTTCATATTACTTTTCCTAGGTGGGCCGCTGCGTGCCACTGAGGCAAAAAGCCCAAGGCAGGGTGGAGATTAAACTCTTTTCTGCCCTTGGCTGCTGTTGTAGATTTTTTCCAATTGGTCTCTACAGCTTTTAGAAGAGTGGGAATGTCCTAGAAGTCTGTTCCTTGTTCTTCTAAATAACAAGGCTCGAGATTTTGTTATCATATAGGCCAGCCTGGCAGGATGTTGCTTCAGGAAACAGTACACACTGAAATTCCACACAGTTGGTACTCAGCAGGCTTGCAACTGTCTGAGAATGGGGTACGTGGAAGGAACAGCAATTCCCTTAACTTCTAATTAGGCCTTTAGGTTGCAAAACAGTGATTGTTTTTTTCCAAATCAATTTGTAGCCTGTGTTTCTTTTACTCTGGCAGGTGGAAGCGGACTTGACAATCTAGGGAAACCATTTCCATTTCTAGCACCTGACGGTGGTGATAGGGACTTGAAGCAGTGGGATATTCCGCATCACATGCCCTGACTTGGGCTTTTGAAGCATCTTTAATGATGCAGTTCGACCCTGATCAGGGCAACACATCTCTGCCTAACAGACAGTGCATCTCAGCAACGGGCGCCTTTCATTCAAAGCCTCACCAGCTCTTATTTTTCACAGAGGTTAAGAATGTGGGTCCATGCAGCTTGGGAAGCTGTGCCAACCCGTGAAGCCTGTGGGACCAGGGCCATATATGCTACCGAAGTGTCTAGAATAAGCCGAACCGAGAGTGAGATCCGCTCCCACGTGTTCCCAGTATACCCCCAATTGCCACTACAAATTTATCTTTGGGTAAAAGGATGTGAATTAATTAGAGGGCCAGGGAGTCCTGGAATCCCACGGTGTAAGAACTGAATGGTTCTTACTGAGACTAGTCTATCACTTGTTCTTGTGGATGAAATCGAGGCACAGAGAAGAAAGTGTTATCACCTTCCTTGCATTCTTTCTTTCTTTCTTTCTTTTTTTGCAAATATTTTATTTTTAAGGAATCTTTACACTCAGCATGGGGCTCAGACTTAACAACCCCAAGATCAAGAGTCCCATGCTACACTGACTGTACCAGCCAGGCGCCCCTCCTTCCCTGAATTTCTATGTGATGACTCTCCCCCACCACCCACAAGCTCACTCAGCTAGTTAGTGGCAAAATCAAAATAAAAAAAAAAAAATCAGGTCCTCTTTGTCCCAGGTTAGAGGCAGCCCTGTATCTACTGCCCCATCTCCTATCACACATCTCTCTGATGTTTCATTTTTCCTCATGAGACAAAGACTAGAGAATGGATGGATTGGACAGCTTATTCATGTACAGATCTCTATATCTTAGGCATTTGTTTCCAGACATTTTTCCATGGAGCACTACTGCTGGAGGGAAAAGCCAAGGCCAGGAGGTTCCCTTAGCATAGCAATTATCTATTATTTTTGGTCCTGATAGCCCCATTGAACTTAGATAAATTTGGTCATCGTTCAAAATTCAAAACTGGGGCTGTGTTTTCAAAAACTTCTGTTTAAGGCAGTACTAGGAAAGGGAGAGAAAGTGTGATGAAATTTTACCATTATTTCAGTTTCTAGATGTATTTATTTACACGAAGATCCCGACATGCTACATTGTTTTCAGTACCCATGCAATATAGAAGGTGTTTTAGTCTATATTTACATTATAAAGATAACAGGTCTGCCCTCATGTTTTTCTTTGCAGTGGAAGTTGCTCTCTGTGGCTATCCTTTCTATCATACATCAAGTTTTATCTATTGCTGTCCAACTAGAAGTTAAAAATGTTTTTAAAGCCTCAGTTCCTAATCTTTCAAGTCTTTGAAAGACAAGTCACCCTGAAGAAAATTAGGAAAATAAAATAATTAAAAATAAATAATTGATAAGTAAAAAACCCTTCCACTTTTATTTCCTTAGAATTGGAATAGGATCACATGAAAGCAATGAGATTTAAGTATACAGTAGCATTAATATGCTCTCAACATTATAGTCATTTTACAAATAAGTGCTGGTTTCACAGGATTTTAATTATTCTCATCTTTGGAGTCTTCTGTTGCATATATTTGGGTAATTTTAGTTGTGGGGTTTTAAGCAAACTGAGGAAAGGTATTTCCATGTTAAATTCTATTTGGTAATCAAATTGGATGCAAAGAATAAAAATTTATGATCAGAGCTTATGAAAGACAGATATTTTACCTAGAAACAGTTATCCAAATAGGGCTTTTGAATATTCATATATTCACTCTTAATTTTTAATTAATATCTTCATATTCATGTGGTGTCCTTTAGTTAGCTGAGTTTTATAAAGCCATGCTTCCATTTTTATTTCCTGTAACTGTCTCATCAAAAGAATGTCAACTCACAATTTTTTTTTTAATTTGAGAGAGAGAGAGATAGAGTGCACACAAGTGGGAGAGAGTGAGAATCTAAGACAGGCTCTATGCTCAATACAGAGCCTGTTGCAGGGCTCGATCCCATGACCCTGGGATCATGACCTGAGCCAAGATCAAGAGTTGGATGCTCGACCAACTGAGCCACCCAGGCACCTCTCAACGCACAAATTTTAAATTTTAGATGCTATTGCTCAAGCATATACTTCAATACATGGCTTTAAAAAACTGTGCCTTTAGCAATTAAATGCATTTACTGAGTGTCTATTATACACCAGATACTATGAGAGGCATTGGGGAGTTAATGCCAACTGATAGACACTGTTCCTGCTCTCCTAGAGATGACAGTGTGAACAATACAGAAGAATCGCTAAGAGCTTGAGTTGTGAGGTAAAGTTGGGTTTGAACTCCAGCTCTGATATGTGGTAGCTGGGTAATTTTGCATCAGTTAACTACTCTGAGTCTCTTTTGTAACTTTGGAGTGGTGAAAATAATACCCATCTTATAGAGAGGTTGTCAGGACTGAACAGGATAATTCACGTAAACCCTTAATTCGGTGGTTGGTACAGTAAGCTAGGCACTGCCTAAATGGCAGGAGTGAACAGGTAATTCTAATATCAGATGTTGCCCCTCAGAGGAAAGGGGACAAAAAGAGAGCTATAAAAACAGACTGTTGAGTTAATACCATCATGGGTGAAACCCCAACGCCCTGAGCGTGCTTGGAGTATATCAGCAGTATTTCTGTTTAAAAATTCTGTAACAAAATGGGTGTTTTCTTGTTTCCTACTGAAGAGTGATTTTTCATTTGCACTGCAGGTGATTTGCATGGGAAACTGGATGATCTTTTTTTGATCTTCTATAAGGTAAATAACTATTTTGCTAAACAGTTGCATTTTTGTTGGCGGAGGAGAGTCCCAGGGCAGATAACAATGTTAGTTTTATTAGGGATATGGACAAACACAGATGTATGTAACAGTTTTTTTTTTTTAATCTAAGAAGCTGAAATACTTGTAGAGGGATTTCTTTTGGCTTTTTAACACATATTTCATACAAATGTCTTTAAAAATTTTAATCTGGGTTGTTGCTCAATGCTGCTGTTATCTGTATATCCATTCCGATTTGCACTGGATTGTTTGTGGTGTTTATGATGTCATAAATGTCTAGATGGCACAGGATGAGAAAGGGAACAATCCGTTTTGCTTTTATTTTGTTCAGAAGTGAGCATGTCACATACCAGTCTTCTCTTCCAAAGCACACTAATTATGCACGAAGGGAGTGCCCCACTTAGTAAGCTCCAAATTGTTCTCTTCTCTACACTGATTCACCATTGCTGAGCTCAGTTGCTTTTCCAGCGCTGTGACTCCTCCTCATTCGTTGGGTTTTGGTGTGGGGCCCACACAGAGGGCACAGAGCAGCTTGACTGGCACGGGATTTCTCTGCATCTCTTTGATCAGATTCATTTCTTTCTCTGAGCCAGCAGTAATGACCTGAATATTTGCCTCTGGGACAACTGTATGAAGAAAAGTGATCCTGAGGTGACCTCTGCCTTCATCCCTTCATCTCTCTTTTTGTTTATTTATTTTTGAGAGAGAGAGAGCAGGAGGGAGAGAGAGAATCCTAAGCAGGCTCTTCGCTGCCAGCACAGAGCCTAAGGCAGGGCTCAAACTCAAGAACTGTCAGATCATGACCTGAGCCAAAATCAGGAGTCTGATGCCTAACCCACTGAGCCACCCAGGTGTACCCCTTGATCTCTCTTTTTGATCAGCATGTCAATCCCCACAACTAATATGTTGAATAACTGGGTGCAGCATAGTTGTCTCAGATGGTTGAAAGAAAATATATTTTGATTATTATGATGGCCGATCCTTTCTACTCTTTGAATACTATGAGAACTTAAGTAAGCCACATAACCTCTGTAAAACTCAATTTTTTTTGGCTGTAATATTCTTGAGCTTCCACCCCACAAAAGGTTGTCTTGTGGATAAAATAACAAATATCCAAAAGCATTTTTTAAAAGTAATGAATTAGAAATGCAAGGGTTTCATTTCATTCATGTGGAGTGGAAGCTCAGAAGGGAGTGGAGAGGGCCAAACCAGAAGTGGATGAATGGAGCTGGCACTTAGGAGAAGGTTCACTTGAGATGGCAGGAGGCCTAAGCAAGGATCTGGAGGGTGGGAGAAGAGGAAGTAGGAGGCTTCCCAGGAACTTAGGTTGGTGTCAGGAAGTCCAGCCAAAGTTTTTCTGGTAGGGAGCTGAGGGTGCTGGTTACAGAGCAATTCCTGAGATCAATGACAGAATCCAGGCTGGGCAGGGAAGGAAGAGGAGTCAGGATGGGCTGGCCAACTGGGAGAGGTGGGTTTTCGACAGGATTGGCATGCTTTCTGAGGGAGCAGACTGACTCGAGCAAGGGCCTTAGGGAGTGGGAAGGGTGGGAAGTTATACGGGGAATAGTCCTAGGGGATGAGCATGTTCAAGGTGGAGTCCAGAATGTGGCTGGCTGAAGTGAGCAGAAGAGAACATTGGAGAGAAGAGGTCAAGGATGTGGAAATGGAAAGCAGGTGTGTTAAATGAGTTGGCCACAGGACCATGAGGTGAGGAGCAGGGCAAGGGAGGCCAGTCAGAGGTCATGGGCTAGAAAGGAGGAGAGGCTTTTACCTGAGGCTGGCAAAGTGTTGGTCTTTCGGTGGCTCTAAGGAGCATGTAAATCCTCCCCAATTCCTGACTCTGAGGTGTCCATCCTGTGGAGGAATGAGTCCTTTCCTTCCAGAGGACAATCTTCCTGAATGAGTTGAAGGCAGAGGAGAGTTTATTTACCATGAAATGGGGATTCTGTGGGCCACACTGGAAAGCTGTGGGAGTGGAGGGAGAATGGACCCGTGAGAGGACACTAAGGAGTCGCACAGTTTGGGGAATAAGATTCGTTTCACTCCGTACATGGTACCGTGTAAAATGTTCAGAAGTTCACTCCCGCTATTGCGGACAGTGACAGTGGAAGGAAAGAAGAAGGGGTGGGATGATGTGGGGAACAGCCGCAAGAGAAAATCTAGTGATTATGTTTTTAGACATTTGGGGAGATACATAAAAGGCAAAACAGTTGAGTAGACTACATGAGAAAAATGACTTCTGAGGCAGTTAGAAACGCACATTTCTTGAGAGGTCATTGAAGATATTCAGATGTGAACAAGGAGAGGACTCCGGCGTAGACCGATAAGAAAAGAGAGAATTGCCACATGTTTCTTTAATTCTCTCAGCGGAGTGGTATGGAACATAGAAAACTGGAAACTGCTAACGTAAAGACTCAACAGGAGGAGGTGGGTGGTAAGAAGTACCGTAAAAAGAACTGAAGGTGAAAATAGAGCATTCACATGAAAGCAAGAAGTATTTTGAGAGTTAACCAATGAGCGCTTTCCAGAAGTGCAGACTGAGAGCCCAACAGTGAAAAGAGTAGGGCACTCTTACTTGAGAGGGATTTGGGGAGAGGGAGGTGAGAGGGATGTTTGGAAAACACAAGCCTGCAAGAGCCATGAATTTGAATCTCAATAGGCATGAGCGAGAAGCAGCTAAAATGCATCTTGGATGTGGGATACACTACACACACATGAGAATCTTGAAATTGCCTGGTTTGAAAGGGGAAACTGAGGGAAGAGCCACTGATGACAGCAAGGTTCTGCTCTAAGAAGCTCAAAAAGGTGCTGTGAGAAGGGTGGTGTCAGGAGGGGAGGAGGGCCTGGTAAGCCTGTGACAGGACAAGTCACTAGCATAGGGGCGGCCAGGGCAGCGAGCGTCCCGAGTGGCCGGCTGGAGACGGAAGGGCAGCCACACAGAGGTGTTGGAGGAGGCTCCTTCACTGGATGGTGTCACTCACAAAAGTCAGCATTTTCCCGGTTTCTGCCTCACTTTTTGTCTGAAGTTTAAATGAGGAATCACAGGGATCACAGGGTTTAAATAGGATCACAGGGGCGGGGTACAGTCTGAAACCATGCACCCAGACTGTACGGGAGCCAGTGTTCCCACCCGAATACAAATGACAGTGCCAGTCAGCCTATCCAGAGGACGAGCTCCCATGTACTTGACTTGTCTTTACTTAGCACTCCTATGGTCCCAGCCCCACAATTAAGGACAAAGGGTCTCTGAGCTGTTAAAATTGCTGTCACAAAGCCAGTGAACTTGCCTCACCGGATGGGCCCTGGGCTCTTACTCAAAGACCTATGAACATATATCACTCAAATCCTGACACATTCTTGCTACCAGTTGGCCTGTGTGGCTCCCCATCCACGGCCACTAGGGAGTGGGAGGGGAAAGGCAGAAGTGACAAACAAGGACAATAGTGAAAAGTAAAGCTCATTTTTTTTAATGTTAATTTTTGAAGGAGAGACAGAGCATGAGCAGGGGAGGGGCAGAGAGAGGGAGACACAGAACCTGAAGCAGGCTCCAGGCTCTGAGCTCTCAGCACAGAGCCTGACGCGAGGCTCGAACCCACAAACCATGAGATCATGACCTGAGCCAAAGCTGCACGCTTAACCAACTGAGCCACTCAGGTGCCCCTGAAAAGTAAAGCTCTCAAATGGCACAGGAGATCTAGAACTATTAGCACAAGATCGGAAATGTCTACCTGGAAGAGAGTTCTACCTTCTCGGGAGGACCTGAGGGGTGCTGAGATCGACAAGCCTGCACGGTCAAGAAAGCGTCCAGGGCTCTGGTGTACATTCTGTTAAGAAGTAAAGAGAACAGATGGTGCATTTTCCAAACCCTCAGTTAAAATGGTTAAAGTAATTTAAAAACACACCTTAGCTTTTAAAGAAATAAGCTTCAGTGATCTGGAAAATTCATCTCAGCAATGCTTACAGTATGAGCAAGTATCATTATTGGGCCTTAGGTATAGGAGGATGAAAGACTGTGGTGGAAAAAAAAAAAAAACAAGGAAAATGAGTTGAGAGAAGCATAATGTGCCAGGAAGAAATGAGGAGGAAAGGAATAACATCTTAGAAATGAGACAAGAGAAGGGGATTGGAGTGGTAGGTTTCTCTGATGGCCTCAGATACAAGGGTTGCCGCGCTGGGATGACAGCAGGTGTTAACTCTGACCAGAACAATCTCTCGATTGCCTCAGGAGGTGGTAGAGTTTCCATGATGGGTGGATGATGCTCACTGCAATATTCACAGTGTCAACAATGTGATTTTGATTCCTGATTACATGTAATGCCCCGCTTGTGGTGCTTTCCTCTGGTTCATTAGTAGGAGTGCGCAGGACTGAGTCACCTCAATGCAAGCCCCGGGCTCGCTCGCTCTCTTCTATTTCGAAGCAGCTCGTGACCATGCTTTAACGTATCCCTATTTAATTTATTAATTTATTTATTAAAATTAGCAGCCTATGGATTATTTATCAACATGTATTTTATTCAGATATCGATTGAACTTGAATTGCAGAGAATAGTTTGGCAAAATACTCCTGTTGAAGATTTTTGCAGCTATAAATCACTCAAGTTTATATTATGCTCTGATTCCTCTCAATCAGCCCAAAAGAGAAACCAGGAAACCTCCAGGCTTTGAATGAAGGCAAAATTGTTATTCATCTTCCAGTTGATGAATTGGAATTGAAATTGCTTGCTAGGCAATTTCTTCCTTGTCAGGTCTTTTATATGATTTAGGATGAGTAGGCTGTGGGGCCAAGGCTGGCCCAAGGCCAACTGAAGGCATACCATACAGTGTAGGATCCCTGAGGTACCTTGCTCTATTACTCTTTTCATCCGAGTGGTTGGTTTGGTTCAAGACTTGTATCGTTATAACCGATCATATACAAAAGCAAGTCTGTCCACTAATTCATTCATTTAATAAACTTTTGTCTGGTCCTTGCAGTGTTCAAGGCACTATATAAAAACCGAGAAGGTACAAAGATGAGTATGAAGTTTATTCATTTCACGTATATTTATCAAACACCTGTTATGAATGAAGTACTCTGCTAAGGGTTGGGGGTACAGTCTGATTAAGGTGCAGTTTTTAGCCCCAGAGACCTCATAGTTCAGTGGTGAAGGTCAACCTATGAAAAGACAGGACGGTTCAGGGTGGAGTATATTAATGACTGGGGTAAGCACAAGGCTCCAAGGTAGCCCACTGGAGGGGCACCTAACCTCACAGGAGACTTCTTGGAAGAGGTGACATTTAAGACAGTCCGTTCAAAGAATTTTAATAATTTAGTAAGTGCCTGAGTCACAAAGGAAAGTTTTGGAGGATTGGAAAACATTTTATTCTCCTACACTTTTTGTGGTGCTCTGTGATAAGTCATGGGATTCATACAGGTGACTGCTTTTGATTATTTGTTTTGAGATTTGGGTTTCTTTCATATTTGGTTGTCCATAAAAAATCTGTCATGTAGCACCTTAAGATGAAGCCAGACATTTCTAGCTATAATCCTATCTGGGTTGGAAAAGAATTCTTTCCTCTGGGTACCACATTGTAACAGACCTTTGCTAAAAGGGCGTCTCAACATTATATGGCTTCAGATATCATCAAGTGAAGCAATTTACATAGCATTAGTTAGGTTTATTTTTAGATTTTATTTTCTGAAAAGGTTAATTTTAATCAGCCACTTTTGCTTAATTAGAGTGACCGATTTGAAATACTTCATTCAGAGCCTTAATTAGCCTTGCTAAAATTACAAGACACTTTTTTCCTCACTGACTAGAAAGCTTGAAATTTTAGATCAAGTATTGGCAAATTAGTTTGTTAAATTGATGCTGTGAGTGGAGACCTCCTGAAGTTGAAAAAGAGATGTGCGTGGGCAGAGAGAAGCTGATTAACTCAACCCTGTGGAGGTCACACTGACGCTGTCCGTTGGAAGCCAAGCCACCTTGTTTTCCTTTTCCTTCTCTCTTCCTTACCATTCTCCTCTCCCGGTGCCCGTGTTTTTCCACTTGAGAAGGTCGTTAAGTATTTTCTTTTTTCTCTATCACTGATACGCTCATACTGTCACAGTAGTCAATTCTTTTTCTTTTGAGATGAAGGCAGTGTGTTGCAATCAGAAGAACAGATATCTAAAACAGGGTTGGCAAAAGAAATAAAAATGAAAATAATGTGGAGTTGAAGTCCAGAGGTTACTGTTTGATGTGCCTTGGGAAAATGTGCAAAAAAAAAAAATTGGCATAACTTCTAGATGTTGATTGTAAAATGCTTCAAAAGGAAATAGGTGAGAATATAAGGAAACGTCTTTGTCTCCCTTCAAGTTAATTAACTGTGGTCCGCTGTTTTTACCCCTCCGGGTCATCTGAATGCTGTTCAGAGTTGGTAGTTGCCCTAGGTTTTATGTATTTGTCAACTTCATTTCCATGCCACAGACAGTTTGTTGTATATTAGCTGCAGAATAAGCCAGAGAGTTTGGTTTACTGGAACTGAGTGAAGATTGGGTTTTAGCAGCAGTTTTTTTTTTTAATATTTTTATTTTTTTCTAGGAGAGAGAGAGAGAGAGAGACAGCGTGAGCAGGGGATGGCCAGAGAGAGAGGGAGTCACAGACTGAAACAGGCTCCAGGCTCTGAGCTGGCTGTCAGCACAGAGCCCGACGCGGGCCTCGAACCCACGAACCGCGAGATCATGACCTAAGCGAAAGTCGGACGCTTAACCGACTAAGCCACCCAGGCGCCCCTTAGCAGCAGTTTTTGCTTCTTTGAAGGAAACCCAGACAAATCTCAGTAGTCGGAAGCCCAATTATCCCAGAGAGTTTATGTATAAGGACACTTAGTTCCTAATCTTCTTATCTGTTTTCTAGTTTCCTTACTGTTCTACAATAAAGATATATTTGAACTCTTATGTATAAAGTAACATGACTAATACTGAACCAATAGTGCAGATCTTATACATTTAAATAAACTGTGCCTTTTTTGAACTGGTTGTTCTGAGAGGCTTAACATGTATGGGAGTTCAGTACACATTGAAGATGCCTTTCAGAGTCGCTTTCAGAGACTGTGACATATTCTACTGAATGAACTTCATTATCACAAATCTTAGTCTTTTGACAACATGTGTAATTTTTTGCAAAGGTTAAAACTCGCCATTGTCAATGGTACTATATAAGGTGGATGACCTAGGTGACCATTACTATTAATTAGGTTTGACTAAAGGAATTCATTATTCTTTGTTCACAGTAGAGGTGAAATACCTACAAAGTTTGGTTGAACTGGAGATGAGAAGTTTCTAATACAAGAAAATTTGTCATCCTAGTGGAAAACATGTTTATTATCCAGATGTAATAAATATGATTTTAGTTATTTATAATAAATGTGAGGCACCTGGGTGGCTCAGTCAGTTGAGCATCTGACTCTTGATTTCGGCTCAGGTTATGATCCTGGGGTCATGGGCTCGAGCCCCACATTGGGGTCTGCACTTAAGCGTGGAGCTTAAGACTCTCTCCCTCTCTCTCTGCCCCTCCCCCACTCATGCACGTGCACGTGCTCATGTGCGTGTGTTCTCTCTAAATAAAATTAAAAATTAAACATAGAAATAAATATAATTTTAGACCACTGAATGCTTTTCTAATATTTCGGTATTAAGGTTATGCTGGTTTCATGAAGTAAATTGAAAAGATTTTCATCTTTTTCTGTGGTTTGGGATAATTAAAGGCCCTGATTCTCAAACTTGACATTGTAATCACCCAAAGGAATTGGAAAAAAAAAATACTGAATGTGAGTCCTACTCTCAGAGACTCTGATGGACACTTGAGGACTTAATAAGGACAAAAATTTTAAGTCTTATTTACTTAAGTAATCTCTATACCCAACATGGTGCTCCAACCCACAACCCCAAGATCAAGAGTCCCATACTCCTCAGACTCAGCCAGCTGGGCGCCCCCACCCGGGGACTTTGAAAACTCTCTCAAGCGATTTCAGTGTGCAGCCAAGGATGGGAATGAATCATTGGTTTAAATAACATTAAAACCATTTGCTCTTGAAACTGGAGATAGAGCTGGGGCGCCTGGGTGGCTCAGTTGGTTGGGCGTCCAACTTGGGCGCAGGTCATGATCTCGTGGTCCGTGGGTTTGAGCCCCATGTTGGCCTCTGTGCTGACAGCGTGGATCCTGGAGCCTGCTTCGGTTTCTGTGTCTCACTCTCTTTCTGCCCCTCCCCCACTCTTGCTCTGTCTCTCCTTCAAAAATAAACATTAAAAGAGAAGAAGAAAAAAAAGAAAGTAGGGATAGAGCTCTGCGATAAAACCTCAAGGAGATGCACTATTCACGTTTTTTACTTCTTTTGAATCAGTTCTGATAGGTTCTTATTTTCAGGGAAATCCTCCATTTCTCTTGACTGTAAAAGTACATCATAGATGTCTACATTATATTGTTTACATGTATGTACTTCTTTCATCTGCTTCTCTGTGTCTTTATGTCTTTTTTCTACTCTTTAATCTTGCATATTTTGTAATTCCCTCCTTTTCTTTCTTTTTTTTTTTTAAATATTTTTATTTATTTCTAGGAGAGAGAGAGAGAGAGAGAGAGACAGCGTGAGCAGGGGAGGGCCAGAGAGAGAGGGAGATACAGACTCTGAAATAGGCTCCAGGCTCTGAGCTGGCAGTCAGCACAGAGCCCAATGCGGGGCTCGAACCCACGAAACACGAGATCATGACCTAAGCGAAAGTCGGACGCTTAACCGACTAAGCCACCCAGGTGCCCCATGTAATTCCCTCCTTTTCTTGCTTATCCTCCATCAGGCTCATGATGAGTTTATCAATTTTATTCATTCTTTCAAAGAATCATCCTTTGGCTTTATGTATTTTTTTCTTTTTTGTTTGTTTTCCATTTCATTAATTTTAGCTTTCATCTTTATTTGATTGATTTTATTGTTCCTTTTCTAATTTCCTGAGATGAATAGTCTTTCATGTGCATCCTCTTTAATAATGAAGGCATTTAAGGCTATACATCTTTTCTAATGTTAGTTTTAATTGAGTCATCTATTGAATTTGTAAGTTTGTTTTTAATTTTCTCTTTGATCTAATGTTTATTAAGACTATAATTTCTAATTTCCAAGTATCTTAATTAAAGGAGCTAGAATTCTTTGAATCATAGTTTTATTAATTATTTCAAATTTTATTGGATTATGGCATGAGACTATGTCCTATGAAATGTTTATTATTTTGAACTTATTCAGGGTTTCTTGGAAATCAAGTATATGACTGATTCTCATAAAGTCTCCTTGAACATATGAAGAATTAATTGTACTCTTTTTTTGTAGGATGTCAAGTTCTTCAGATATCCATTTATTAAATTAAGTTCATTGATTAAGTATTCAATATTTTAAAATGTTTATTGAGAGAGAGAAAGTGCATGTGAGTCGGGGGAGTGGCAGGGAGAAGGGAGACAGAGGATCCAAAGCAGGCTCCGAGCTGACAGCAGAGAACCCCATGTGGGGCTTGAACTCATGAACCATGAGATCATGACCTGAGCTGAAGTCTGATTCTTAACCTACTGAGCCACCCAGGTCCTCCTAAATATTCAATTTTTCCACATATTTAGTTCCTAATATATCTGTCTAAATGTCTATATTGCTGTGTTGTAAGCTACCCCAATACTTAGTGCCTTAAAACTATAAGCATTTAATATCACACAGTTTCTGTGGCTCAGAAATTTGAGTGCAGCTTAGCTGAATGGTTCTGGCTTAGGGTCTCTCATGAGGTGGCAAGCTATTGGTCAGGGCTACAGTCCTCTGAAAGGTTGACTGCGGCTCAAAGACCCATGTCCACGATTGCTAACTCACATGGCTACAGGCACAGCATTTCAGCTCCTCACTGGCTATGGGCAGACCAACCACATGTGCTTCTCCACAGGGTACCTGAGTGTTCTCATGGCATAGCATCTGGCTTTCCCCAGAGTGAGTGATGCAAAAGAGAGAGCAGGCAGGAAGCTGTAGTATCTTTATGACTTAGTCTCCAGAGTTGCATACCATCAATCCTGCTTTTTTTTTCTCTCAATTCAAAGAAGCAAATCACTAAATCCAACCCACATTCAAGAAGAGGGAAATTAGGCTTCATCTTTTAAAGAGAGTGCCAAGAATTTGTAGACATTATTTTAAAACAATAATTCAATATGAATACTGTATATGTTTAAACAATTTCTTCTTGCATCTATAGTAGTTAAATATTTGAAGCAAAAACTTGTTCTTTTGTTTATTGAATACAAGTTCATTAATTGTATCTTCTTTAGAAGTACCTTTTATTATGTATTATTGCTTTGTGATCATGTTTAGCACTTTTAATCCTAAATTTCACTTGGTCTAGTATCAATATTTACATTTTTGTTTTCTTTTTGTTGTTTTTACCTTGTTTTCAACCTCCCTTTATCTGTTTTTAATGTGTTTTTCTCTCAAACTATATATATCTGAGTTTTGTACTTTAATATAGTCTGGCAATCTTGGTATTTTAATGGAAGATTTTAACCCATTCACATTTAGTGTAACAACAGATATTTTTGAAAAATTTTCTTCTTTTACTCTGTTTACTATTTACTTCACTTTGTTTCATCCTCTCCCTTTTCTTTTTGCTGTTCTGGGAAAGTTTTCTTTATTGTTGTCTTCTTTGGCATTTTTACTGTGCTTTTCCATTAGTTAGTGGTTATCTTCCCATTCCTGACATTTCTGATAAATAACATATGTGTATATATTTATCAAATAGCTATAACTTTCTTCTTCCATTATACTCTCTCTCATCCAGTAAGATATACGTATTTATTGTCACACTTTCCATGTAAGTCCCCCATTGGATGAGATTTGTGGAGCTCCTCTGCAAATTCTAGTTTACTGCTCATGCCATATTTTTAGTTCTTGACCATTGTTAGGTTTTTCTTCATAGTATGTCTCTTCTATTTCTAGAATCCTTGATTAGTACTTAAATATAAGTTCCACATTATCACTATTGATTCATATTGAATTATATATTGAAAGGTTCATCGTTCACTTCTGTATTCTTTCTTCTTGGATCTTTCCCTGGCTTAAGAACTTTTTATTTGTACTGTACTGTTATTTGGTTAGAATATTTTCTTGTGTGTTTTCCTCTATGGGGCATGTGGGTGCTATATTTTCTGAATCCAAGCTCCTGGGATGCAGGGACTTTGTATTATTTACCTCTGTGTTACTAGCATCTAAAATTGCATGTAGCACATAACACGCAGTCAATACATGTTCATTGTTTTTGTGGTATTAGATCACTACATACTCACATATACCTTTCTTCCACCCTGATAATGTTGTTGCTGATATTTGATCCTTTACACATCTGCACATATTTTCTATCACCCTAAGAAGTTAATGATGTCTTGGCCAATATAGAATTCTTGGTTCATAGTCCTTTTCTCTCTTTAATTTGTAGATTTATTCCATCATCTTCTATTTACCACTGCTGCATATGAGAAGTCTAATGCCAGGATGATCCCTTTCCCTTTGTAACTTGCTCTTTCTGTCTAGCAGCTTCTAATAATTTTACCAGGTAATAGGGACACCCCCCCCATCAATTGTGCATAGTATTCATAAGCTCTTTCAAACTTCAGGATGAAGTCTCTTTTTCACCATAGAAATCTCCCTCTCTTGTTTCTGTAATTATTGCCTCTTCTCCATCTGTTCCTCTTTCTTGATTCTGGAATTATAATTGGCGTATTAGTTCTCTTGGCTCTGAACTCTAATTTCTTACTCATTCCTTACAATCTTCATCATTTTGCTTTTTAATCTGTGTAAGAGATTTTTCATCTGTTCTTTCATGTCAATAATGTATTTTCCAACCATTGTTTCTTTTAATTATCTCTAATCTATTGATATTTTAAATCTGAATAGCACATTTTAAATGCTAAGAATTATTGCTTTTTTGTTCTTTATTTTGTGGTCCTTTTATTTTCTTAAATAAAGTTGTCCTCTGTCTCCTTCAACAATTCTAGCTCATTAGGGAACAGAACTTTAGCAGATCTGATGGGTCTGCTTCTCTCTCGTTACTAGATCCCTTTAAGTACTACTCCTGCATCAAGAGTGGGAGAGGAATTCTCTATGTTCCTAGGTAGCCCTAAATTCAAGTGTTAGTTTTCTTTTAGCTTCAGAAATAGGGAAAAAGTTCCCTACACTTTTCTTCTAGTAAGATCCAGCTCCCTCTCCCCCATGCTCTGTATCAGGGCCACCCTTTAATCAAGGGGTATACAGGTCTCCTCAGACCCAGTTCCTCCATGTTCTCATGCCAGGGTTCTCTACTGCTGCTCCGCTAGCCCCCTTCAGGCCTGGAATCCCAAGAGAGCCTATAACCTCTAACAGCCTTCAGATTCCTCTGGGTTACTCATCTCCACTTGGTGAAGGCTGGGGGAAGAAAGAGCATCAGATATGCAGAACCTCCCATTTTTCATTAAGTTTTGATAAGCAATAACCTATATTTTTGCAACTGGCTCATACTCTTGAAGCCTAATGTGATACTGTGATAAAGTTATGTGAATTACTATATAAGAAAATATAAAATAATGGGATCTTAATATTAGAAATAACATGGAGGTCATAATAAAATGAATCTTTTCATTTGTATGGTACTCTATGGTTTCCTGCAGTTGTATACACACAGTCTCATTTGAGTTCTAAAGTAGCCCTATATGGTTAAGTATGGAACTTATCATCCCCATTTTACAGATGAGAAAACTATAGCTCAAAAAGATTAAATAACTTGCCCAAGGACAAATAGATAATAATGAAGCCAGACTAGCAAATAAGTCTTCTTATTTCTGGTCCAGGGTACTATACTACTGCTTGCTTGCTTGTTTCCAATTCTCTTCAGAACACATTACACTGCATGATGATTTTTGGAATCTTCGAGTCATATATTGTAACCTGTATTATACTTTTTTCAACTATTTCTTCTATATTAATATGAACAACTTAAAATGTATATAAAAACCAGGATGGTGACTATAAAGTAATGATTTCTCTTGCAGTTTGAAATCTAAAAAAAGAGGACTTTGAAAATAGTTTGAAAAAGATTAATGTAACTAGAATATGGGTATTATTTCCTGAGTTAACTTTTCTGAATGGGGGGGCATACATTTGAATATATAAGTACTTAAAGTTTTCTCTTTGTAATGTGTTTTTTAAACATTTGAATTTATTATACTATGCCCTCGACCATTTCCCTACCTGGTAGGCATGGCATGTTTGTTTTGTCTTCGAGTTTAGCAGTACAGAAGTAAATGAATCAATAACTGTTATAAAGACCAGGCCCTTGTTCTGATCCCAGTTCTTTTTTTGTACCAACGCTGTGTTTAAAAGTATTATCTCATGCCCAGTAGTGATAATAAAAATATTTAAGACCTGATCAGCAAGCAGTCACAGTATCTGCCAGCTATCAACACCTGGTGTGATTGTATCAGAGTGTACTGGTGATACATCAGCCTTGCTCACCGTTGCATGGTGCCTTACATTTTGCTGGGTATTTTCCAATTCATTCTCTCATTTGATGTGGGGCGGGAGGTGGGGGTGGGTATAGTGTCATCCCCTTTTTGCAAATTGAGGGATTCACAGCCATAAGAAGTTAAACATAGGGCCTCTTAGAATGAGAGACTTTTGGCTCTTGGTTCAGTGTTCTTCCTTGGCTGGAAGTTTCTCCCTTTTCAAGGGAGAAGGAAGAGATGAGTAGCCATTTTTGATAGGACAAAAATCAGCTCCTTTCAGAGAAAACTCATAGTAGGTAGTGCGTAGAATGAGCAGTCACCATCTTTGTCTTCCCTCCCCACCCCCACCCGGAATCTTCCTGTCTCAAGCTAATGTTTCGCTTCCAAGGTCCCTTGTAGGAAGGAGATGCCTGCCCTGAAGAGTGAAACTAGCTCGTTAGCAGATTTCCCCTGGTGGAGGAACTGACTCAGTCTCTTTTCTCCATATTTACAGGGACAGTAGATACAAAGCCTTACTTTAAAAGTACATTCTTTTAACTGCTTGTTTTTCCCCCCTCCTCCTTCCACAGAATGGTCTCCCCTCAGAGAGCAACTCCTATGTTTTTAATGGAGATTTTGTAGATCGAGGAAGAAATTCCATAGAGATCCTAATGATCCTGTTTGTGAGTTTTCTTGTCTACCCCAATGACCTGCACTTGAACAGAGGGAACCATGAAGATTTTATGATGAATCTGAGGTAACCTAGGCCTTTAGATTTCCTCTGTTGTTTCCCATTCTGAAAAATAGCACCATGTTTAGTTCCTAGCAGAGAGTTAGAGGTGACTGTAGAGAAGTAGGTATGAGGGGAATCTCAAGGGAGACCTCAATTCTTAACCTCTATTTAACACCACAGTCTTATACTGAGTGAGTATAAATGACTCTGGAGTCCTCTTCCTGTCTTTTCTTCCAGTTCTGTCCCTGCCTCTCCCTTCTGTTATGTTCTTTCTCTTCCTCCCATGCCTGCCATCACAGGCCAAATTGTTCCCTGGGTGGATGTGTTAGGCGAGCTTTGGCGATGTGGTAGTTTCCAGGAGCAGGCTCAGATGAAATCATCTGTTGCTACTCTTGTGGCTTGCCTCAGATGTTGTCTCAGAAACTAGTACTGTGTTTTTCACTGATGTGTATATTTTTTATGACATGGTGATTGCTTCTGGCATAGTTGTTCACAAACATATTTGAGAACAGCTGTAACATAGCATTTCAACTCTCTGACTCACTGGAGATTTGAGGAACAAAGATTGGTTAACTGGTTTCCCAAATTTTGCTGAAAGGCACAGTAGGTGATAAATGTTACCCTTTCCCTTCTTTCTTCCTCCTTCACCCCCCCCTTTACTAGTTGGTTCTAGGGCAGTAGAAGGCATGACATATGATATGCCTCATGCTTTTGGTCCTAGGCTTTTGGATGCCTCGATGAAAGCTCAGCAATGGATTAGTTTTGTCTTTGGGGCAGTTTCAGCACCTGGCTTGAGTATAGAGTTTCAATTCTGACTCTCAGGTATGGAAGCAGATGCTGAGACTATGATGAAAAAGAATCCCCGACTGTTATCAGAGGTCCATTATATGTACTGTAGCTCAGTACTTTTATTTGGGCATGCCACTTACCCCTGCATTTATTCAGTTAGCCAATCATATCTATCTAGTGTCTGTAATGGTTAATGAAAGAGGTGTGGCTCCCGCCCTCACAGAATTTACATCCAGTGGGGAAGACTTATGTGAAATAGGATTTTCAAGTGTGATAAGTTTGTAAAGTGGGGGGCCTAACTTGTCTGAGGGGTGACAGAAGGTTCTCCCATAGAAGTATGGCATTAGCTTGAGGCCTGAAGGGATAAATTAAGCAATTCAGAAAGGGCCACGGTGGTAGATGAGAAATGGCATTCCACAGCGAGGGGACAGTTTATGGAGAGATATGACAGCACTTCAGGAGGGCAAGAGCACCAACTGAGAGACAGGATGGTCCCGAATAGGGTTGGAGACCTAAGAAATGGTTGGATTGTGCAAATGAATTGGGACTTTTTTCTAAGGCCAACAACAAAAAAATCATAGAAGGATCTCGTAAAATTTGTGGTTTAAAAGGAAGAAGTATTTGAATGTGGGAGGCTGCTTGGGAAGTAGTTGAAGAGATAGATGATGGATTCCCTCACATAGGAAGGGTTGTAGGGATGGAAATGCAAAGAAGTAGACAGATTCAAGAGGAGTTGAGGCGATGATGATTCAAACGAGGAGAGAATAAAGGGTAACCTCCAGATCCCAGGCTTGAATTGGGAAGTAGTGTGGCATTGTTCACAGATATTGGGAACATGATGAGAGGAAAAGGTTGGCATGAGAGAGAATTGCCAATTCAGTTTGGCTTAAGGTTATTTGAAGTGCTTTTCAGTAGACAATTGAGCGTATGTGTCCAGAGCTCAGAAACAAAGTGCGGCCTGCAGCAGTGGCCTGCAATATTGGCACATAGACAGCAACCGAAGCTCTGGGCAAGGATGAAATTGCCACAAGACAAAGTGAGAGAAGAGGGCCTAGGACAGAGTCTGAGGGGACCCCAGCACTCGAGGCCTGGCAGAGAAAAAGTTGCAAAGGATTTAGAATACCCAGAAAGGTATGAGGAAAACCAAGAGGTTTTACTGTCACAGATCCAAGAGAAGACAAGCTTTCCAGAAGGATGGTGTAGTCAACCATATTTAATATTTCAGAGACGGCAAGAAAAATGAGGACTGCAAGGTGTCCACTGCATTTAATAACATAGCTGTCGTTGATGAGGGCAGGACTGAATTCCTCTTGGAAAACATAGCATTACACTCTAGAAGCCTGACATGACAGGACTTGCGTGGAAACCTGGAATGAGTGTGCTGTGTTCTGACTTTCCTGTGTTTGGCCTTAAGAATATATGTTACAATCCTAAGGCAATGAAAGCAATGAAAAAAGATTTCCATCATTAAAGCTCCCATAGTGACTGCTGTTCAGGCATGAAAATTCCTGACAGTTTCTAGGAAAATCTTGAATGCCATTACATGAACTCTATCAGAGAGCATACAAAGAGCCAACTTATTATCTTCTAGGCTTTTCTTTGTCTCTGCTCAGTCCACCCCACCCCCCCATCCTCCTGTTCCTGCACCTTCAATCATATACGATAAGATTTAGGCTGTCCGGGAAATTCTATCTAAATGAAAAGCATTCTCCCACACAGTTTCCCCAGGTGCCACAGCATACTTCTCTGAGGACTTGCAGCCACACATCCTATACCTACAACATAGTTCTTAAGTTGCCTCGTAATTGTTTCATGAAAACTTATCTTCTTTCTCCAATTATACTATAAGCTCCTTTGGGGTAGGGACGGTGTCATTGGCTGCTTTTGTTCTTTCCCATCATGCCTAACAAAGACTTGGGTAAGTAATAGTTTCATCTAAACTCTAGTTTCCTGAGTTCTTGATTCTTGTGATACTGAGATTCAATGGCTCCCCTTTGGGTGTGACTCCTGTAAGGTAGGAGTTACCAACATTTTATTCATTTAAATACCATTGTTTTTTTCAGGTATGGCTTCACAAAAGAAATTTTGTATAAATATAAGGTAAGACTCCTATACCTTTTTTTTTGCATTCTCTCTGCTATTTATACATAGAACTAAAACAAAGAGCCTTTAGGAAGGGTGATGAGTAAACTAGTCAGTCCCCATGCCGACACAGTCAAAGCACAACAGGAAGTGCTGGCCATGGTAGAGGACTCATTTTCTTCCTGGACTAAACTGAGCTTTTTCATTGTGACTTTTGTGTAAGTTTTAGCATAGATATGAACATATTCTCTTGTTTTCAAGGTACCCAGGATTTGTTTTACTCCCTATGGGAAAACATGCAGATACAGAAATGACTGTCATAAAGGAAGAGCTTTACTTACAGTTCCCTAGAAGCATAGGCATGAAGGGGGAAAAAGCGGGGGTATAGGGAAGAACCAGGGTTGGTCAAGAGGCAGAAAGAATGAGGGAAATGTGGGCAAGAGCCTTTATTTTGGTTTCTGTGGGAAGGGATCAGGGTTTAGGAGTGGCTAGTTTGAACAATTTCAGCAGGCTCTGGGGCACAGGCACTGTGTTTAGTTGTCTGGTACCTGTCTGTAGGGTGATTAAGGCAGGGGAATAGAGGCCTATAGTACCAGAGCCCTATAGCAGAGGTGGTTGGGGGGTGTGATCTCTGGATTGGTTGGTTTGCATATGAAAGGCACTCTCACCTGCATATGATATGCATTTCATCTGTCATTTCTAGGAATTAGTTATAGCTAGCTCTGGGAGGGGAAGTCTCCTCTCCAGGGTCAGCAAGGCCCCAAAGTATGTGAAAGTATTGGGATTAATGTGCGCTGATGGGTTAGTAACTCCGTGTAGACTTCCTTTGTGTGGCATAATAACTGTTGCTTTTTGTGATAAACTCGAACTTATCAGAAACACAAAACTTACTCAAGCTCTTACTTACAGATACATGGGAAAAAAATCTTGGAAATCCTAGAGGACGTCTATACCTGGCTCCCAATTGGTACAATCATTGACAATGAAATCCTCGTCATACATGGTGGGATATCAGAGTCCACAGACTTGAATTTACTCCACCGTATAGAAAGACACAAAGTAAGAAGCAGCATTTACATAAATCTTGTCTCAGAGTTTTATACCTCTTTTCATTTATTATTTTGTATTCTTTCGTGTTTTGGTAGTTGTATGCCACAAAGATCAGTACAAATATTAAGAAAATCTGTGATTATAAGATAAGTAACTAAATGGGTAACTTCTAAATATGGAAAAGAAATATTTTAACTTCATGATGAAAGTGGAAAATGAAGAAATGTTGACATTTCATATAGTTTCTAAAAATGAAAAATCCTGATTTTTAAACATTAAAATTTCTATTTAATTAATGTTGTAAAATGTACATACGATTTTCGGTGTACTGTTCAGTGGCATTAAGTACATTCACACTGTCGTGCAGACATCCCTACCATCCATCTCCAGAACTTTTCAACTTCTCAAACCAAAGCTCTACACTCATTAAACAACAACTCTCCATTCTCCCCTCTCACCAGTCCCTGGTGACCCCCATTCTACTTTCTGTCTCTGAGTTTGACTACTCTAGGTGCCTCATATAAATGAAAGCATATGGCAATTTATTTCTGAATTGATATCATTTCTCGTATACTTCTGAATTGCTCAGGGGTATTTGGGGAGTGGAATATTTTAAACCTGAGTAGTCGTATTAAGTACATCAGAAGCAGAGCAAGAACGTGTCTAGAACCTTCAAGGGAAGAGGCAGTGTGTGGCCTGACAAGCTCCCATACGGAGTGAAGGGCCCCATTGGCTGGGCCTAGCAGAGTGCCTGGAATTACCTTCTGCCTGTACCAGAGCCCGGCCAAAGCCCCCAGACCAGGGGCACGGGAGGTGCCACGTGAGCATGAGCACCGATAGCAGCTCTGGAACCAGGTGATCCTATGGTCCTAGTGAGACACCTGAACCCTCACCCCTCAAGACTGAGAGTCAGCTTCTAACCAGTCTAGGCAAGTGGAGTCTACTGGAATTTAACTCGATATAGACAGAAATTCACCTTGAGTTTCTGGAGCCCTTACACCTTTAGGTACATATGAAAGATAATATTATTGGTAATTTGCATCCTTTAAATTTCAGCTTAAATGCCCCCCTCCTCTGGAAAGTCTTCCATGACCTCCAGACTAGGTCAGGTCCCCTTCTATGTGCTCGCAAGCCCCTTGTACATATCCTTCATAACAGTTATCAGAATTGAGTAAAGAATTGGGGTACTGTTTACTAGCCTCCCCTGGTTCTCTAATTCACTGACGTAGCTCCAGCACCCAAGTTGTAGTAAATACTTAATCATTGCTTGTTGGATATCTCCTAAGAGATTTAAGACCAAAGCAGGGCAGACCTCATCATACAAAACTGTATAGAACTTCTTTACAACCTCTTTACTGAATCTGTTGTGATTTTACATACATCCTCCCAAGCCTAACCCAGCCATGACCCTGTTTCCTGGCTTGCACCTATTGTGCTCCTGTGATTATTAATAGTGCCTCCCTTTATTGTCAAAAGTACCTCAACTGCAACAAATTTTTCACCCTACCTTTAATGCATTTTCTCATGATATCAGCAAATAATCAGTCCAATAAAACATTCTGATCAACACGAGATAGTCAGTGTTAACATAACAAGTGGATGTGATTCTAGCCAAGAGCAAGGGAACATGATGTTTTTGTCAGTCCGATGTTGGCAAGCACACGGCAGGAATTCAATGCTCTACCACCGCCGCCCTGAGAAAACAGCGCTGAGCAGCCACAGCCATCACTACCTGTCGATTGGATTGAAAACTTTTCCTTTCCTGGAGTTAGTCTGGGGCTCCAGCCCTCTCTAGAGTTTTTGAGATAGTAAGAGCATGGCTCTGGAACGCCTAGTACTATCTCTGTGGAGACCCTAGGGTGAGAGCCACCTTGACCTACTAAACTCCGTGAGGCTCTGACATCACACAGACATAGCTAGCTCTACTTCCTGCTTCCGTCACTTCCTGGCTGGGTGACCGGGCAAAGTACTAAAGTTTTCAAAGCCTCAGTTTCTGCACCTGTGTGTGGAAGCTAAAAATACCTAAAATATGGAATTGTTAGGAGGATTAAATATAATTATCTAGATGAAGAAAATAGCATAGAGTAACCTCTGAACACGAGCTCTCTCCTTCAACTCTCTCCTCTCATTCTTGATACTTGGAACTGAGGTTTGAATTATCTTTTTTTTTTTTAAGTTTATTTATTTGAGAGAGAGAGAGAGAGTGCGCACAGATGCTAGTGTGGTGGGGGGTACACAGAGAGAGGGGGAGAGAGAGAGTCCCAACAGGTTCTGTGCTGTCACACAGAGCCCAATGTGGGCCTTGATCCCATAGCCATGAGATCATGAGTTGAGCAAAAATCAAAAGTTGGATGTTTAATTGACTGAGCCACCTAGGCACCCCTGACATTTGAATTTTAGTCACCAAAAAATACCCTGAAGAGGTTTTTGGGCCAGGAATTTTCTCAGGAAACCTTAAATTTCACTCCCTTTGGGAATCATCATTCCATCTACTCATAAGCCTGGTCTTGAACATAGACATTTGACATGTGTACTTTATGTATCTTCTACCCCTGCTAGAGTGAGGTTGAACTGGCAGCACATATTTGTATTAAATATAAATGAACTGTAATGAAAGTAGTAGGTTCAAGGCTTCAGAACTCTACTAGATGAAATATAAAAGTAGATTTTCAAGTGCAGTTTTACAACCTCCACCTTCCCATCCCTTAAGGCCCTTTTACGTGTAGGGATGACTCTGCTTCCTGGTTCATACCTGTTGTTGTGGTATTGCTGGAGGCTGAGCCGGCTCCAGCAGGTCCAGGGGTCCCTGAAGGATGGACGGTGTCGGCGAGATCCTTTCTGATCACCAGGCAGGCATCTCTGTCCTGTCGGTTTTTGTGTCTTTATGTAAAGGCTCAGCAACAAGATGAAGTCAGAGAAAGGAATTTCTTACAATGGGAGGCCTTTTGTGATATCAATTGCAGAATTATTCCGACCAAGGAAATAACAGAATGTTCTTAGTGAAAAGCAGGATAACACATAGGTCAAATTGTATATAGATAAGCTAGGAGTATTTTCTCTGGCTCTCAAGAGGAGGAATGTTTCTGAATTGGTTTGTTTGTGGAAACTAACATGGGGGCCCTGAATGGGTCAGTCTTTTGCCCCTGGGTTATGTTTTAGCTACTCTTATCTATCCTCATCCCAGCTGCCAGTGTAAGGGAGGGTGTTTGTGGAACGTAGGCCTTGAGGAAGGGACTGTTATGTTTCACCAATTAGCAAAGATATATGTAGTAACGATGTTCTGCCCTTATCTGTACCTTAACTTTAAATTAGGCTCTTTGTCTCAGGGCCAGGCTCAATTGTAACTCTTGTGCTCTTAACCCCCTAAGTCTCGGAACTGCAAGGCCCGTAGGAAGAGCCTTTTGACATCGCCCATAGAGCTTTCATCTAAAATCTCTTTTGTAAAGGCAGGAATATGCTTTTCCTTATGAGGTCTCTGTATTCAGAATATAGGTCTGATATGGAATATTGGGAGGCCTGGTCAATACCAGCAGGCTTATATCCAACATGAGCCAGTAGTAGCAGAAGGAGATACCAGTTTTCATTTCTCATGGCAGGAGCTGCAAACGTTGCCATATCCTTGCTGTGACTGCTATCCAGAGAGGCCGGTGCGGCTCCCGGCATGGTATAATTGTTAATGGGGTGGGGTAGGATGGGGGAACCTGATAAAAACCTCCTTCTGGGTTCATTAAAGGCATTTTATAAGGTGGGTGAGTTGGGGGGGGTCAATGCAGAGGGACAGAGAAGGAAGATTTTACAAGACTCTGGTTTAGTATTCTTTAAATTCCCTGGCAGGTGGTATAGAAAGGGTTGACTAGTAGGGCTCCCAGGAGAAAATGATGGTGTGGTGCCTTAGGGGGGCGCTGGGGCAAAGTATCTTGATCCCAAGTGGCCTTGGAAACAGCAGAGCCACTTGTGCAAGAGTCCATATGGCCTTGTCCATTGAGCTTATCAGAAGTTGTGTGGACCCACATCTAGAGTGGCCTCCTAGAATATTCTGCTCTGGTCAGGACCTGGGGATATTTGCTGGGGAGAGATGGGAGGCTAGGCTGTGAACCCACTAATAATAGCTGAGGTGGAATTTCCAGCCATCTCAATATGACAAGACCTTAGAATAAGACTCAATCTTATTTTTAAAAACTAAGGGTAAGATTTTGTATACACCCTGGTTTACAGAAGTGACAAAGTGCCTACCATTAACAGAAGTGTTGTTTCCAATTGTTTTTATATAAAAGTATGGTATTATGAAGAAACAAGTATAAGATTAGAGTCTTAGTTTAAGTAAGGGAACACAGAAGGGATTGTAATAGGCATTTTACTATCAGAAAGATATTTTACTTTCCAGAGAATGCATCACCTTTGTTGCCAGGATTAGACCTGTTGCTGGCAGGGTCAGATTGTGAATTACATGGCATGGAAGTTGAAGGCTTTCAAAGTTTTCAACCTCTGTCCCTTTGGAGAACTTTCCTGAACACAAATGTATTTTCTCCCATATCTCCTGGAAAACACAACAACATGAAAAGCAGCCACCCTCACAAGAGGTGTTTCTGAATTTAAAGCTTATTGACTCTCTCTTAGCCCCATGTGTAGGTGAAGGCTCAGAGGGAGACGAGTTTTCCCTGAGCACCTTCCATTTCCTGTGATTAGACCTCTGGACATGTCTAGCACTGACATCTCTGCCTCCGGGGGACTTTAGAAACTCAAACAGACATGCCTGAAGGGCAATGTCTCTAGTTAAAAAATGTACAAACAGAATGTAACAGGCCCACTTTATAGAGATCAGTGAATCAAAGAGATAAAAGTGGTGGGTGAGATGGAAAAGGTGACCGGGTGTTTTTCACTGAGGTTGAGGCACGATGATATAGACAGAGTGGCAGCCAGCACTAAGTTTCTGTCTGCAGCGCATGAAACCTAGGGTTTGACTAAAGAGCGAATTTGTTTTGCAGATGAAATCTGTGCTGATGCCACCAGTTCCCTTAGATGGAGGCCACGATACCAAGTCAAAGAAACACAAAATAAATGCAACGGTTATGCCTTGGGAAGTCACATCAAGTTCATCCCTTTCTGAACAGTTGACAAAGCATGAATGGGAACAGGTAGGTAATCAGAGTATTTGCCAAGGTAGCAACAAAGATGCAACATGGATGATGTTGTCTCTCTTAGTATATACAAAGGACAGTGACTAAACTTTATAAGTAGATCATACTCTTCTTTCAGAATTTGTCAGTATACTTTTAATAGTTTCATTGAGATATAATTCACTCATTCACTCATTTAAAGTATATAATTCAGTGGTTTTGGTTTAGTCTGTGTTGTGCAACTGTCATCACAATTTAATTTTAGAAAATTTTCATCACCCAGAAAAGAAATCCCATACCTATTACTAGTCACTCTCCATTCCCTCCCCAGACACCCCCTCCCACAGCCTTAGGCAACCACTAATCTGCTTTTGGTCTTTATAGATTTATTTGTCCTACCCATGTTCTAGAAATAGACCCATACAATATGTGATCCTTTGTGTTGGGCTTTTTTTTTTTTTTTTTTTATTTAGCCCAGTGTTTTGAAGTTCATCCATGCTGTAAGATGTATCAGTACCTTGTTTCTTTTTATTACTAAATAATTTTCTATTGTGTGGATATACCACATTTTGTTTATTCATTTATCAGTGGGAAGACATTTGAATTTCCACTTTTTGGCTATTATGAATAATGTTGCTATAAACATTCACAGACATGTTTTTGTGTGGACATACATTTTCCTTTCTCTTTGGTGTATATCTAGGAGTGGAATTGCTTGTTCATAAGATAATTCTAACTTGAGCATTTTAAGAAACTTGAAACTTTTCCCAAGTGACTACGCCATTTTACACTTCCATCACCACTATTTGAAGGTTCCAGTTTCTTCACATCTGTCCTTTTGACTGTGGCCATCCTAGTGGGTATGAGGTGGAATCTCATTGTGCTTTTGATTTGTTGTGGTTTTTGGCATTTTTCTATTGATTAATGATGTTGAGCGTCTTTTCATGTGCTGATTGGCCATCTTTATGTCTTATTTAGAGAAATATCTATTCAGATCCTTTGCTCATTTAAAAAACTGAGTTATTTGGGGCGCCTGGGTGGCTCAGTCGGCTGAGGGTCCGACTTCGGCTCAGGTCATGATCTCATGGTTTGTGGTTTCGAGCCCCACGTTGGGCTCTGTGCTGACAGCTCAGAGCCTGGAGCCTGCTTAGGATTCTGTGTCTCCCTCTCTCTGCCCCTCCCCTGCTTGCACTCTGTCTCTCAGAAATAAATAAATGCTAAAAAAAAAAAAAAGACTTTAAGTTTTTAAAAATGTTTATTTATTTTTGAGAGAGAGAGACAGAGAGAGACAGAGAGAGAGAGATCATGAACAGGGGAGGGGCAGAAAGAGAGGGAGACACAGAATCTGAAGCAGGCTCCAGGCTCTGAGCTGTCAGTACAGAGCCCGACGTGGGGTTCGAGCCCATGAACCATGAGATCATGACCTGAGCTGAAGTCAGATGTTCAACCGACTGAGCCACCCAGGCACCCTAAAAAATTTTTTTAAAAATTGAGTTATTTATATTTTTATTGTATTATAAGAATTCTTTACATATATAAAACCCTTATCAGATATAATGTTAGCATATATGCATTCCTATTCTGTGGGCTATCTTTTCTCTCTCTTGATAGTATTATTTACAGCATAAATGTTTTAATTTTGATGAAATCTAATACCTTTTTTTCTTTTTTGCTTGTGTTTTTGGTATTAGGTATAAATTAGAAGCCATTGCCTAACCCAAAGTCATGAAGATTTATTCATATATCTTCTAAGAATTTTATAGATTAAGCTCTTATATTTAGGTGTCTAATACATTTTGAGTTAATTTTTGTCTGTGGTGGGAGGTAGGGGGTCTAACTTTATTCTCTTACATGTGGATATCCAGTTATCCTAGCACCATTTCTTATTCTTGTAAAGTTAAAAAATTTTTTTTTAATGTTTTTATTAATTTTTGAGACTGAGAGGAAGCATGAGCTGGGGAGGGACAGAGAGAAGGGGAAATAGAGCCCAATGTGGGGCTCAAACTCATGATTGATGAGATTGTGACCTGAACTGAGGTCAGATGCTCAGCTGACTGAACCACTAAGTTTTATTTTTAATTTAAGTAATTGACTGAACCAGCCAGGTGTGCCTCTCCCAGCACCATTTCTTAAAAAGACTCTTATCATTGAATTTTCTTGTCATTCATAAAGAATCAAGTGGCCATAAATATGAAGGTTTATTTCTAGACCCTTAATTCTACTTCCTGATTTTTATGTTCTATCTTTACATCAGCACTACACAGTTTTGATTACTCTAGCTTTGGAGAAATTTGAAATTGGGAAGTATGGGTTCTCCATTTTTTTTCAAGATTGCTTTGACTGTTCTGAGTCCCTTGAATTTCCATATGAACTTTAGGATCATCTTGTCAATTTCTACCAGGAACATGTAAGAGAATAAAGTTAGACCCCCTACCTCCCACCACAGACAAAAAGACAGGGTATGAGTGGGAGAGGGGCAGAGAGAGAGAGGTGCACAGAATCTGAAGCAGACTCCAGGCTCTGAACTGTCAACACAGAACCCAAAACAGGGCTTGAACTCATGGACCGCGACATCATGACCTGAGACGAAGTTGGATGCTTAACCAATTGAGCCGCCCAGGTGCCCTCTTTGTAGGGAGTTTAAAACTTAATTCACACCCTTCTTTCTTGCTATAGTTCTATTCAGATTTTTTATTTCTTTTTGAGTAGTTTGCATCTTGGTAGTCATCCTCATTTATCTACTTGGAATTTGTCCATTTCATCTAATTTATCTAATTTGTTGACCTGAAGTTGCTTGTAGTATATATGTAAAGTCAGTAGTGATGTCATCTCTTTCATTCCTAATTTTGGTAATTTGAGTCTCTCTATTTTTTTCTTGGTCAGTCTCACCAAGGATTGTCAATTTAATTGAGCTTTTCAAAGAACCAACTTTTGGTTTTATTGACTTCCTTTATTATTTTCTATTCTCTCCTTCATTTATTTCTCTCTAATCTTTATTATTTCCTTCTTTCTGCTTGTTTTAGATTTAGTTTGCTCTTCTTTTTCTGCTTTCTTAAAGTGAAAGGTAATGTCATGATTTGAGCTCTCTTGCCTTTCATAATGAAGCTATAAATTTCCTTGTAAGTATTACTTTAGCTCCATCCTGTTAAGTGTTGCTGTGTTGTGCTTTCATTTTCATTCATCGCAAAGTATTTTCCAACTTCCTTGTGATTATTTAGGAGTGTGTTATTTAATTTCTGCATATTTGTGAGTTTCCCATATTTCTTTCTCTTAATGATCCAATTTAATTCAGTTTTGGTTGGAGAACATACCTTACATGATTTAAATCCTTTTAAAACATAGCAAGGCTATTTTTTAAGCTTTGGGATTTTTTTGTAGAGAGAGAGAGAGAGAATGTAGGGGAGAGAGGGAGAGAGAATGTGAGTGGAGGAGGGGCAGAGGGAGAGAGAGGGAGAAAGAGAGAGAGAGAGAGAGAGAGAGAGAGAATCTTAAGCAGACGCCATGCCCAGCATGTAGCCCAACTAGGTGCTTGATCTCATGACTGTGAGATCCTTACTTGAGCCAAAATCAAGAGTCAGATATTTAACGAACTGAGCTACCCAGGCACCCCTAAGGTTTTATTTTTTTAAGTAATTTCTGTACCCAACATGGGGCTCGAACTCACAACCCTGAGATCAAGAGTTGCATGCTCCACTGATCAGCCTGGCATCCCAGCGAGGCTTTTTTTGGCCTAACATATGGTCTGAATGCTCCATGTGCTCTTGAGAAGAAAATGTATTCCATTCTGGTTGAGTGGTGTGTTTTATATATATATATATATATATATATATATATATATATATATATATATATATCCGTCTTTGAACATATTTATAATAGTTACTTTGAAATCTGCTAAGTCAACATCTAGTCCCCTCAAAGGCAATTTCTATTGCCTGTTTGTTTTCCCCTGTGTATTTTTTTCTTGCATGTCTTATAACTTTTTGGTAGAAAACTGGGTATTTTAAGTAATGTAGTACCTCTAGATAGTTATTCCCATGCTCCTCTGGGGCTTGCTGTTGTTATTTGCTTCTTTGCCCATTTATTTGTTTAGTGCTTGTCTTGACTAGTTCAGTGACGTCTGTGACCTCTCCGTGTGTGGTCTTTGATGTCACTTTTTACAGGGTGAAGAGCATGTACACAATCTCCCTGATTACTGGGGCCGTTGTAGCTTTAGGTAGGCTCTCTGTCTCTTTCCCTGATTTCCCCTTTAAGCTTTTGCCCATCTGCCTCTATTTGATTTTTTAGAGAGAGAGAGTGTGTGAGAGAGAGCACTCACAAGTTGGGGAGAGGGGCAGAGGGGGACAGAGAATCTTAAGTAGGTTCTACACACAGTGCAGAGCCTGACTCAGGGCTCCATCTCACGACCCTGGGATCATGACCTGAGCCCAAATTGAGTCAGATGTTCAACCAACTGAGCCACCCAAGTACCCCCCCACCATCTGCCTCTATTTGTACCGGACCCAGCTATTAGCCTTCACTAATTGCTAGCTGATTGTGCTATTGTTTTTAACAATGTCCCAGGCTTATAAATAGCTCCACAATCTGATCCCATTAAAGTTGGTCTCTTTTGCAGGGGCAGGGTACAACAATCTTTGAGGCCCCAAATCTCTTCTCATCTGCCCCTTTCCCTGATTCTGTCCTAGTATCATGGAGTTATCAGCCTTCCTCTCTTCTAATTGCTTACTCCCAGGAAGCCCCTATATTCTTATACCTTGACTCTATATTCTTATACCTCAGTTCATGAAAATGTAGGTTAAAATGTGATTTCTGGTGTAAAATATCCTGTAGTCAGTGAGGAGAAAAGAGAGATGGGAAGATAGAGAGAGGGCAGAAGAAGGGGTAGTGCGAGAGAAATAGAATTCATCAATGGCTTGTGCACCCAAAGTATTAAAAAATCAAGTTAAGTGTAACAGGCAACCTATAGCAGGTAGGAAAGGATGCCTCCTTAAATTCAGATATCCGAATTCCAAAGACCAAAGGTTAGAACGAGCACTTCTATGATTGTGGTAAATAAAAAGGATGATGCCAAGGAGGTTGGAGTGGCACAAAAGGAGAAGTGTGGCCTCTGGAAGCCTAGGTAAGTTAGCATTACAGAGGGATGGAGCTTTAAGAAGTGGGGGAGTCATTATTCTGTAATTGAACCTCCCACCACACCATCAGTATAAACGAGACATCTTATAGACTCCATGTACATGACTGGAGTTGACACAGGGTAAAATGGACCAGAATCTCATTCCCAGCATTTTAATAATTTCAGTTGCACCCTTAATTTTCTTCCCTTAGTTGCTGGTACAAAGTGGGTATGCATACTTCCATTAGCTAGGATTGAAATTTCCAGATAAAACCAGATTTCACACTTTATTTCTTTATATCTAGGAGCTATGTTATGATAAAGGTCCTAGGCTCCTTAATTGTACATACGCACAGAAGTTCATAATTCTCGGCAGAGTGCTGTTCTTTATGTTCTATATTCACTAAGATGTGGGAGAGATAAGTACTCATAGCTAAATCCTTGTATAGAGAAAAACAAGATACTCTTCCTTTAAGACAGACTTGGAACAAGAAGGGCAGAGATGTTTAAAAAAATAATTTCAGTTATTTATTTCCTGAGTGACTCTCTTAATTCGTTCCTTTAACAAGTATTTATTGGGACACCTGGGTGGCTCACTCGGTTAAGCGTCTGACTTCGGCTCAGGTCATGATCTCACGGTTCATGGGTTCGAGCCTCGCGTTGGTCTCTGTGCCGACAGCTAGCTCAGAGCCTGGAGCCTGTCTTCGGATTCTGTATCTCCCTCTCTCTCTGACCCTCCCCTGCTCGCTCTGTCTCTCTCTGTCTCTCAAAAATAAATAAAAAACATTAATAAAGAAGTTAAAAAAGCACAAGTATTTACTGACCACCTGCTATGTGTCAGGCACTGTTCTTGGCTTTTGAGAATGACAGTGATCAAAAATCTATTACCTCGTGGAGTTCATATTCTAAGGAAAGGAGTTAAATAAGTAAAACAAAAAATTATATAATATGTTCAGTGAAAAGTTCTATGGAAAAAAAAGAAAACTAGAACAAGGTTAGGGATATCCAGAGAACTGGAGGTAGGGGACAGAGTTGTAGTAAGGGTAGCCAGCCTCATTGTGCAGGCCCCCAGGAGTGAAATGGCTTGTCACTTGACTAGTCACTGAGTGATAGAGCAGGATGTGATCTCGGGTCTGTCTTTAACGCCCAAGCTCTTTTTTCCAAAGGGGAAGAGGACTTCAGAATGATAGGGAGTCTCAAAAAGGAAATGAACTACTCCAGCTTTGCCTCCTCCAGTGTGGCTAATAGGTAGACAGGGAGTAGACATCTGAAGCGATTTAGGGAGTGCCAGAAATTTAGGCCGAGCACAGCTTTTAAAGGATGTACAAAGACTGGAAGGAGGATCCATCACTAAGGGAAAATACAAAAGTACAGTGAATCTATAGCATTAGTGTCTTAGAAGAGAAGCATGTAGATACACCTTTCACCGCTATTAACTCTACCCCAATGCATGCTTTTGGAAACTGGATAACTTAGGGCTGCAGACAAGCACAGCGCATTTCTTGCTGGGTTTATTTTGGATTCAGGAGGTTTAAAGGCTGAAGCACGAATGGATTTTTGTTGACCAGGTCATTTACAAGCTGTCATTCAGTAAAACTTTTCCAATTTTTGGTTTGAACATTTTCAGGAAGGAATGTTGTAAACAACTCTTCTTTCATGCACTTACCACTCACAAGGCCCTTGCATTTCAGAGGAGAGGATGTTGTTGGAAGGAAAGAGACAGTCTCTTCTGAGGAATTTGTTTCACCCACGAACGGTCCATTATGGGGCCCCTTTTGTGGGTGGGAGGTTTAGAATGAAATCTGTGTTATAGTCACCGTCTGGGTAAACCTAGTCAAGTGAATGAATACTAGACCGAAAAAAGAAATGCAAACTCCTGGAATGGATGATTCTGAAGAAATTCATTTCTGTAAAACTCACACCGCTTTGACTTTGAGTCAAAGAAAAATGAATGTTTGATATATCTTTCTCTTTTGATTGATGAGGCAACTACAGTTCAGATAGGTTAAATGATTTGCCTCAAGTGACACTTGTAGAACTCCTTGGCCAGTGCTTCTTCTAATTCAACAGAGTTCATTATATATACATGTAACTTCTGCAAATTTTAACTATATATATATATATATATATATATATATATATATGGCAAAAAGGAGAAAAGCATATACAATTTTATTTTCATAAATGTTATCTATCACATTATACATTATTACACATATAAAATATTCACACATCCATATTATTGTATAGGCTTGCATATACAAAATCGTGTATATTGTGCTTTAAGGATAATTTAAGAGGTTTCCCGGGGGTAATTTTAGCTCTAAATGGCTTGCATCTCATGTAAGAATTTAAAACTTAATCCCCTCCTTATAAAAGCACAGTCCCTTGTGTTCCATGTTTCTGCCTTCATTATACTAAAGGTCAAATCAGGACCCCCAAACGTGAACTCATGGTGTAAGAGCCAGATGCAACAACGCAAGTATTAGTTTCGTCCTAAACACCAGCAAAGTCGGTGGGCTCCATTGTATTTACTTGTAGGGCAGGATTGTGCCACTGTTGGCATTCAGTGAGGGAGAGAGGAGAATCCTGGTCTACATCTTCTTTGGGTGGTTTTAACTTTCACGTCGGTCAATAATCAAAAACTTTGCAAGTGTCCAGTTTGTGCCTGATGGAGGGTTTCCACAAATTCCAACCAGGCGCTGATCATTCCAGAGTTCTCCTACCGGTTCATTTTTCTCTCCCCCTCACTGTCTTTTTCCTCGCTTATTTCGGGCTCCCCTTCAATACCAAACCTATGAAAGGGTGTACAGTCAAGTTGACCAGGACAACCATTTCTGGTTCTCTTGTCAAGTCCTCACTTGGACTGCTTGAATAGCTGCAGAACTGAAGATGCGCGGTTCTTCATGCCCACAAAACAGAAATGTGGAAAATATAGACTCTTAGGCTCATAGTGTGTTAGAACTTTGAGATACTTTACAAGTCATCTGTCCCAAACCCCTGATTTTAAAGATCTAGAAACTGAGACCCAGAGTTTTCTCAAAACGGCACAGCTTCAGTGACAAAGCTATTTTTTTCTCACTGCTGCTGAAGCTCCTATAGGAGCTTAAATAAAGAAACATTATACGTAGATCAGAGCCATGAAAAATATTCTTAGAAACTTGGATCTTCTGTCTTGGGCATCAGGTAGGCTGCATTTACCTCTTTCAGCCCCAAAAGGAAATGTTATGCTAATGAAATACCTGTGGATTTAGGACACATTGTGGAAACCAGTCAGTGGCTGAATTTATTGCTAAGACTGAGAATGCTCTTATCAATGGGCCAAAAAGTAAAGGAGGTGATTTAGGGAAGTGTTCTTGGATGAACTCTTATCTGTATTTGTGATAGGAAAAAGGCTTCCTCGCGTGATCTGCTCAAAAGGACAAAAGCCAGGGCCAAAGACACAGTTGGGAGACCTAATTATCTCTTGGAACATATTCAGAATATCTAATGTGGGGCCGCCTTGGTGGCTCAGGCGGTTAAGTGTCTGACTCTTGATTTCAGCTCAGGTCACGATCTCATGGTTTGTGGATGTGAGCCCCCCTCCCTACTGTCAGTGCAGAACCTGCTTGGGATTCTCTCTCTCTCCCTCTCTCTCAAAAATAAACAAATATTAAAAAAAAAAAAAAAAAGAACATCTAATGTGTGTTCGTTGTGAAGAGCTGCTTTCTGCTTGGAACATGACGATGACATTCTTTTAAGAGAACTCACGTCCCATGTAAGAATTGTGACTTGGTAGATTCAGCAATTGTGAAACAATCATGATGAGATTTTTCAAGACACAAACAAAGGCAAGGACTGATTCTTCATGACCACGGAGTATTGCTGCATTGGTTATTGTTATTGCTACATTAGTCGTTGGGGATGAGTAGAAAGGGATTGTGGTGGCTGTGGGCATTGTAATTATTGGAAGAAAGATTCATGGAGGAGAGGAATATGAAACAAGTTTGAAGGAGGAATGAGAAATAGTTAGACTTTGGGATAACTTGGGTTCATATTTCTGACACAGAAGTTGAAATCTACAAAGATAGAGTCTCACTTGTAAATGACAGCCTAATCTGCTTTGTTGTTCAAAGATTATCGATATTCTGTGGAGCGACCCCAGAGGCAAAAGAGGCTGCTACCCAAACACAAGTCGAGGAGGGGGCTGCTACTTTGGACCAGATATTACCTCCAAGGTTCTTAATAGATTCCAGTTGAAGATGCTCATTAGGTCTCATGAATGTAAGCCCGAAGGGTATGAAATCTGCCATGATGGGAAGGTAAGATAACATGTTGATGATGTCATCACAGATATCCTCACCGCAAGCAGTCTTTCTTCACAGGATGTGTGTGACCTAGAAGCCCATGAGAAGGTGTCTTCCCAGGGCCATAAACATGCCGTGCTTTGGGAGACGGAAGGAGACGACAGGGTTCACACAGGTTGTGTGAAGGGGCCTCGCCCTGCCCCACCCTCAGAGGTAGTTGGCTCATTTCCCTGCTCTTCCCTAATCCCAGAGATAGAAATTCTGACACGTAGCTCTAAGTACACACACAGAAAGGCTTCATACTTTTTTCACCAAAAGGCAGCTTTCCAGCCCAGGGGCGTTGAGAGTGTACTTATCCTCACAGAGCACAGCAAAGGCAGCCCTGAATCCAGTTTGCTCCCCTTCTCCTTTTGTGCTTTCCCTGTGCGGGGCAGAGCCACAAATTCACCCCCCTTGTCTTCGCCCTGGGGGCCAGCTCCAGCAAGTCTCTCTCCTGGTCCTGGTGCAGCTGCAGCTACCAGTGTGGGGCGTGTTGTGTTCCCTCAGGGCCGTCTGGTAAGGCTGGAAGAGGCGAGGGCTGAGGAACTGGTTTCCTCTCGCAAGTTGTCCCTTTTCTAGGAGAGAACAGGACTGAATCAAATGGAATACCAAATTGTGTGGCATTTTTTTCTATTTCAAAACTTTGCTTTTCTTAACTGTATTCGTTCATTTCAGGCTCATACTAATGTCGTGAGATAGTTGAGGCAAGTATTATGTAAGGTTTCTTTGTACTATGAAAACAGAAGACAGCCTGTCAAGTAGCATGCCGATTGGGGAAGAACTGGGCCCAAGCCAGGTTTCCTGTCACCAACAAGTATTACCTTGCCATCCTCCACCAGGGCCTGAGGCTGGTCCCTTCCCTACATGGTGGTCCCGGGCCCTTATTCTGGGCCTTACATGACGAGTTTTGTGGGGGCCCTAAGCCCTCTAAATCAGACTGATACTAGACAAGTTTTATTTTGAATGCTCAAATATCACAAGGACAGAAAACAAAGGCTTTACCGGCTTGGAAAATTCGAATTTGCAAAGCCGAGCATGAAGTAGGATTGTAACATGCGGGACTGAAATCGTACACAGGATTGCCAGGCCAGGCGCCACAGGGTCGAGTGGCTGGAAGTCGGTACTCCTGGGGACACGTTGCCTCTCCTGTGGAACCACAGAAAATCTTGTCAGACTTGGACCGCGTGTATGGGTCTGGACCTTTGATTTTTGCCATTTTAGGAGTTGAGCTATTTCTGACTTTACTGAAAGACTTTTTGAGAACTAACTCAATGTGACCCTGGCCCTCTTTTTCTTTTATTAGGTTGTTACTGTATTTTCTGCCTCTAATTACTATGAAGAAGGCAGCAATCGAGGCGCTTACATCAAACTGTCTTCTGATACGAACCCTCGATTCTACCAGTACCAAGTAACGAGGACAACATGCTTGAGGCCTCTTTACCAAAGGTACGTATGTGCTAAGGAGAATTCTGAGCGCTGGTGCTGGTGACCGAGTGGAGCCAGGCCAGAGTCTCTAAGAGCTGCCACAGGAGTGAAGGCAACTACTTATTGGTTACTCACAGGTATAAATAAAATAGAATTCATTGCAGACACCCAGTGGTGAATACATTCATATTTGAAACCAAGGGGGGCAATTTTCAATCCATTTTAAATGGGTAAAGCAATCAGTGTCCACGAACAGCCTCTACTGGATGTAAAGAAAAGGCAGTCCCCACATCCAGCCAGTCCCGCACCCTACAGTCTTCTCTGTCCCCCGAACAGCCCCGTGTGCTCTTGCCTCTTGGTCCCATCTCTACTCACAAGTGCATATGACAAGAGTTGGGTATCTCTCCATGTGATGGCATCCATAGTTTATCTACCTTTTATCCATTTAACATGGCCTCTTCAAGTAGCCCTCATTATAAAATGCGTACGTTCATTGTTAACAAGTGAGACCAAACAAAGATATATACAGGAAATGCTAATCATCTTCTCTCCCTGTCATTCTCAATAATCCTTTTCTGCAGATGCAACTGAACTTGATAGCCTGGAGTGGACCCTTCCACCTCTTCTTGCTCCCACAAAAATAGACAGACCTTTATATTCATCGAATACAATTTTTTTTCGGCACCTACTATATACGTCACACACTGTTCTAGGCACAAGTGATACAGCAGTGAACAAAATAGGCAAAAATCCTTTTCCTCATCAAATACAGATCCCCAGGGGAGAAGAAAGGCAGTCAGCAATGTACATATTTTTTAATTTTTTTTTTACAAAGATAGACTCACACTGCACCTTCTACAACCGACTTTTTCGGCAAAGGTTACATCATCACCACCACTCCAAGTTGGGACATATAGTCCTAACTCATTCCTTTTAGTAGATGTGCCATAATAGTTATGGAGAGACTGAATCTTATTCAACTGACGGCCATCTAGATTGCTTCCAGGGTTTTGCACTTAAAAACAATGGTATAACAAACACACGATGTGTGTACGTCGACATGCATACATATAGCCATAAGTTAGTGGGGGTTTTTACGTAACATTTCAAAATGGGGTATTTATGGATTTATATATTTACAATTTTGCTGAATACTCCAAAAGACTTACAACAATTAACAATATGAAAAACAACATACCAGTTTTTGCACATGCTTATTAGTCTTAGATATTGCCACACTTCTTAAGCTTTGCCAAGCCAATGGATCAAAACGGTAAATCTCATTGTTTTAATTAGCAACTTTTTAGACAGCTGAGTTTACCCATCTTATGTTTCTGGCCATTGCATTTTTCTCTTCTTTGAATTTCCTACTTATATTATTCCCTCATTTTATACTGGGTTGCTCGTCATTTTCTGATCAATTTTTACGAGTTCTTTGCATATGATGGATAGAGGATTTTTACAGTTATGTTGTATATATTTTGTCGGTGTCTTCATTTTGCTTTAGTTCTATGAAATCACATTTATACATATAGTTTCATTATATCTTTTGGGTTTTCGTCTGTTAGAAAAATGTCTCTACACCAAGTTTTTATTTTATTGTGTTATATCAGTAAGTTAATCTCAAACTAATTTATTTTAACAGCTTTGTTGAGACATAATTCACATACAATGAAGTTGACCAATTTAAAATATACAACTCACGGATACAACAAATAGTTACAGAGCTATGCAACCATCACCAGAATCTAGTTTTTAAACATTTTTGCCATCCTAAAAAGACTACTTGTATCCATTAGCAGTCTCTCACCAGTCACCTCCCCCATCAATAATTCTAGGCAGCCAGTAATCCACTTTCTGTCTCTATGCCTTTACCTGTGTAGACATTTCATGTAAATGGAATCACACAGTATGTGACTGGCTTCTTTCACTCAACACAATGGTTTTGAGGTTCATTCATGTTGTAACATGCATGAGTATTTCATTCCTTTGGATGGCTGAATAATATTCCATTATATGGATAGACCACATTTTCTTTTTTTTAACTAAAAACACTTTTTACATTTTTAATTCTTGTATATTGAACATACAGTGTTACATTAGCTTCAAGTGTACAGTATGGTGATTCAACAATTCCATACATCACTTAGTGCTCTTTGTAACAAGTGTACTCCTGGACCCCCAATCCCTGTTTCCTCCATGTCCCCCCTCAGCCTTCCTCCTCTCTGGTAATGATCAGTTTGTTGTCTCTCATTAACAGTCTAGTTCTTGGTTTGTCTTTCTTTTTTTTTCTTTGCCCACTTGTTTTGTTTCTTAAATCTCACATATGAGTGAAATCATTTATCTGTCTTTCTCTGACCTATTTCACTTAGCATTATCCTCTCTAGCTCCATCCATGTCAATGCAACTGGCAAGATTTCATTCTTTTTTATGGTTGAATAATATTCCAGTGTGTGTGTGTGTGTATGTGCGTGTGTGTGTGTGTGTGTGTGTGTGTGTGTGTGTGTGTATAGATATATATATATATGGCACTAGTTTGCATTCCCACCACAGGGCATGAGTGTTCGCCTTTCTCCACATCCTCACCAACACCTGGTGTTTTTGTGTTGTTGATTTTAGCCATTCTGATAGGTGTGAGGTGGTATCTCATTGTAGTTTTGATTTGCATTTCCCTGATGGTAAGTGATGATGATCATCTTTTCATGTATCTTTTGGCCATCTCTATGTCTTCTTGGAAAAATTTCTGTTCATGTCTTCAACCTATTTTTAAATTGGATTATTTGTTTTCTGGGTGTTGAGTTTTAGAAGTTCTTGATATATTTTTGGATACTAACCCTTTATTGATATGTCATTTGCAAATATCTTCTCCTATTCTGTAAGTTGCCTTTTAGTTTTGTTCCTTTGCTGTGCAGAAACTCTTTAGTTTGATGTAGTTCCAGTAGTTTATTTTTGCTTTTGTTTCTCTTGCCTCAGGGGATCTATCTAGAAAATAGTTGCTAGGGCCAATTCCAGAGAGATTACTGCCTGTGCCCTTCTCTGGGATTTTTACGGTTTCGGGTCTCACATTTAGGTCTCTAATCCTTTTTGAATTTATTTTGTGTATGGTGTAAGAAAGTGGCCAGTTTCATTCTTCTGCATGTAGCTTGTCCAGTTTTCCTAACACCATATGTTAAAGAGACTGTCTTTTTCCCATTGGGTATTCTTTCCTGCTTTGTCAAAGATTAATTGACCATATAATCGTGGGTTTATTTCTGGGTTTTCTATTCTGTTCTGTTGATCTGTGTGCCAGTGCCATACTGTTTTTGATGACTGCAGCTTTGTAATATAACTTGAAGTCTCGAATTGTGATGCCTCCAGATTTGCTTTGCTTTTTCAAGATTGTTTTGGCTTACAACTAATGTTGACTAAAAGTGGTGAGGGCAGACATCCCTGCTTTGTTCCTCATCTTAAGAGGGACACATTCAGTCTTTCATCATTAAGTATATCAGCTGTGTGTTTTACATAGATGCACCACATCTGGGTAAGGAAGTTCCCTCCTATGCCTACTTTGTTGAGTGATTTTATCATGAGAGAGTGTTTGGAGTTTGTCAAATACTTTCTCTGTATCTACTGAGATGATCATGTGGTTTTTGTTCTTTATTTTATTAACATGGCATGTTACATTTATTCATATTCAGATGTCAAACAAACCTTGCATTCCTGGGATAAATCCCACTTGTTCATGGTATATAATCCTTTTTATATATTGCTGAATGCAGTTTGCTAGTATTTTGTTAAGGATTTTTCATCTATATTCATTTTTCTTTCAATTAAAAAATGTCTAAAAGTAAACTCTGTGCCGAGCATGGAGCTCAAATTCACAACCCTGAGATCAAGAGTCATATGATTGGGGTGCCTGAGTGGCTCAGTCAGTTAGGCATCTGACTTCGGCCCAGATCATGATCTCATGGTCCGTGGGTTCGAGCCCCGCGTCAGGCTCAGAGCCTGGAGCCTGCTTCAGATTCTGTGTCTCCCTCTCTCTCTGCTCCTCTCCCATTCATGCTCTCTGTCTCTCAAAAATAAATTAAAAAAAAAAAAAAGAGTCACATGATCTACCGACTGAGCCAGCCAGATGCCCCTCAATGTATATTCTTAAGAGATGTTATAGTGATATGTAGTTTTCTTGTGATATTTGCCTGGTTTGGGTATCAGGCTAAAACTTGCTTCATATAAAAAGATGGGTAGTATTACCACCTCTTCTATATTTTGGGAAGAGTTTGAGAATGAAGAATTTAAAGAATAATTCTTCTTTCAATGTTTGGTAGAATTCTCCAGTGAAGCCATCTGGCCCTGCACTTTTCTTTGTGAGAAGTTGTTTGATTACTTACTCAATTTTTTTTTTTTATTTGTTCCAGGTATGTTCAATTTTTCTATTTCTTCTCAGTTTTGGTAGTTTGTATCCCTTACAGGAAGTTGTCCATTTCATCTGGGTTATCTAGTTGGTTGGTGTACAATTGTTTGTAATATTCCCTTATAATCTTTTATTTCTGTGAGGTCAGTTGTGATGGCCCCTCTTTCATTCCTGATTTTAGAAATTTGAGTCTTCTTTTTTTTCCTTGGCCAGTCTAGCTAAAGTACTGTCAATTTTATTGATGTTTTCAAAGAACCAATTTTTGACTTCGTTAATTTTCTCTATTGTTTTTTTATTTTCTAGTTCATTTACAGGCATATCTCAGAGATATTGCAGGTTCAGTTTCAGACCACCATGAGAAAGCAAATGTTACAATAAAGCAAGTCAGGAGAATTTTTTGGTTTCCCAGTGCATATAAAAGTTATGTTTACATTACACTGTAGTCTGTTATGCATGCAATAGCATGTCGAAAAAACAATGTATATACCTTAAAAATACTCTACTGCTAAAAGAATTGCTAACCATCTTCTGAGCTTTCAGCAAGTTATAGTGTTTTTGCTGGTGGAGGGCCTTGCCTCATTGCCGATGGCTGCGCACTGATCAGGGGAGTGGTTGCTGAAGGTTAGAGGGGGGCTGTGGTCATTTCTTAAAATAAGACAACAATGCAATTTGCTGAACTGATTGATTCTTCCTTTTACGAATGATTTCTCTGTAGCATGTGATGCTGTTTAACAGCATTTAATCCATAGTAACTTCTTTCAAAATTGGAGTTTCTCACCATCACAAGATTGTAGCAGTTCAGGCACATCCTCAGTCTCCATTTGTAATTCTAGTTCTGCCATTTCCACCATGTCTGCAATTACTTCTTTCACGGAAGTCTTGAACCCCTCAAAGTCATCCATAAGGGTTGGAATCAACCTCTTCCAGATTCCTGTTAATGTTACTCTTTGACCTTTCCCTGTGAATCATGAGTGTTCTTATTGGCATCTAAGGTGGCAAATCCTTTTCAGGTTTTCGAGTTACTTTTCCCAGATCAGTCAGAGGAATCACTATCTATGGCAGCTATAGCCTTACAAAATATATTTCCAAAATAATAAGACTTGCAAGTCTAAATTTCTCCTTGATCCACGGACTGCAGAATGGATGTTGTGTTAGCAGCCACAAAAACAATGTTAACCTCATTGTCCGTCTCCATCAGAGCTCTTGGGCGACCAGACGTCTTATCACTGAGCAGTCATATTTTGAAAGTAATCCATTTTTCTGAGCAGGGGGTCTCAACATTGGGCTTAAAACATTCAGTAAACCATGTTGTAAACAGGCGTGTTGTCTTCCAGGCTTTGTTGTTCCATGTATAGAGCACAGGCAGAGAGGATTATGCATAATTCTTATGGGCCCTAGGATTTTCAGAATGGTAAATAAACATTGCCTTCAACTTGAAGTCTCCAGCTGCATTAGCCCCTCACAAGAGAGCTGGCCTGGCTTTAGATTTTCGAAGCCAGGCACTGACTTCTCCCCTCCAGCTCTGGAAGTCCTAGATGGTATCTTCTTCCAGCAGAAGGCTGTTGTATCTGCACTGAGAATCTGTTGTTTAGTGTAGCCACCTCTGTTATTTATTTTAGCTACATTTTCTGGAAAACTTGCTACAGTTTCTATATCAGCACTTGCTGCTTCACCTTGTCCTTTGATGTTATAGAGATGGATTCTTTTCCTTAAACCTCATGAGCCAACCCTTGCTAGCTTCAAACTTTTCCTCCACAGCTTCCTTACCTTTCTCAGCCTTCTTAGAATTGAGATTTAGGGCTTTGCTCTGGATTAGGCTTTGGACTAAACCATTATTGTGGCTGGTTTGAATTTTTTTTTTTTTTAAGTTGGCTTCACGTCCAGTGTGGAGCCCAATGCAGGGTTTGAACTCACAACTCTGAGATCCAGACCTGAACTGAGATTAAGAGTTGGACACTTGGGACACCCGGGTGGCTCAGTCAGTTAAACATCTGACTCTCGGTTTCATCTCAGGTCATGATCTCACAGTTTCATGAGTTTAAGCCCTGTGTTGGGCTCTGTGCTGATGGTAAGGATCCCGCTTGGGATTCTCTCTCTTCTCCCTCTCTCTCTGCCCCACCCCCCCATTCATGCTGTCTCTGTCTCTCTCTAAATAAATAAATAAATAAATAAACTTAAAACAATTTTTTTTTTTTTTTTGTAATTTAGAAGAGTCAGATACTTAACCGACTGAGCCACCCAGGTGCCTCTGAGCTGGTTTGATCTTCTATCCAGACCACTCAGACTTTCTCCATATCAGCAATAAGAATGTTTCACTTTCTTATCTTTTGTGTTTATTGGAGTCGCACTTTTAATTTCTTTCAAAAAATTTTTCTTTGCATTCACAACTTGGCTTACTGTTTGGCACAAAAGGCTTAGTTTTCAGCCTCTCTGGGCTTTCACTGTGCCTTCCTCACTAAGCTTAATCATTTTTAGCTTTTGGTTTAATGTGAGAGGGGCGCCTGGCTGACTGAGTTGTAAGAGCCTGTGACTCTTGACCGCGGGGTTGTGAATTTGAGCCCCACACTGGGTGTAGAGATTACTAAAGAACAATAAATAAATAAACTTTTAAAAATAAAGTGAGAGACATGTGACTCTTCACTTGAACATTTGGCATTGTGGGGTTATTAACTGGTCAAATTTCAGTGTGTCTCAGGGAATAGGGAAGCTCAAGGAGAGAGAGAGAGAGATGAGAATGGCTGGCCCGTGGAGAAGTTAGAACGCACACTGTATTTATCAATTAAGTATGGGCAGGGTTTGTGGCCCCCAAAACAAAATGACAATATTAACATCAGAGATCAACATAACAAATACTATAATTATGAGAAGGTCTGAAATATTGTGTGAATTACCAAAATATGACACAGAGACATGAAGTGAGCGAATGTTATTTGAAAAACTTTGCTAATAGACTTGCTTGATGCAGGGTTGCCACGAACCTTCAATATATAAAAAATACCTGTAAAGTGCAATGAAGTGAATCCTGGTAAAACATTTATGCCTGTAGTTTCCCCTCCTCTTTATTCTTTCTGTCCTTCTGCTTGCTTTGGGGTTACTTTGCTCTTCTTTTGTCTAGTGTCTGAAGGTAGAGATTAGGTTAGTGATTCAAGATCTTCTTTTTTAATAGAAGCATTTAGAGCTACAAATTTTCCTCTAAGCACTGGTTTAGTGTGTCTCATATGTTTTGGCATGTTGTGTTTTAATCTTCATTTATTTTAAAACATGTCTTACTTTCTCTGGTGATTTCTTCTTTGACGTCTTGGTTATTTAGGATGGTGTTGTTTAGTTTCTTCATATTTGTGAGTCCCCCAAATTTCTTTGTTATTAAACTCTAATTTATTCCTTTTGTAGTTAGAAAAGATACTTTGTATGATTTTAATCATGTTAAATACATTGAGACATATTTTGGCCTAGCAGAGGATCTATAATGGAGAATGTTCCCTATGTGGTTTAGAAAAATGTATATTCTGCTGTTGTTGGGTAGAGTGTTATATACATATCTGTTAAATTTCGTTGGTTTAGGGGTACCTGGGTGGCTCAGTCAGTTAAGCTTCTGACCTCAGCTCAGGTCACGATCTCGCGGTTTGTGGGTTCAAGCCCCGTGTCAGGCTCTGTGCTGACAGCTTGGATCCTGGAGGCTGCTTCAGACTCTGTGTCTCTCTCTCTGCCCCTTCCCCCTCATACTCTGTCTCTGTCTCTTAAAATTAAATAAACATTTAGCCTGGGTGGCTTAGTCGGTTAAGCGTCCGACTTTCGCTTGGGTCATGATCTCGCGGTTCGTGGGTTTGAGCCCCGCGTCGGGCTCTGTGCTGACTGCCAGCTCAGAGCCTGGGCCTGTTTCAGTCTGTGACTCCCTCTCTCTCTGACCCTCCCCTGCTCACGCTGTCTCTCTCTCTCTCTCCTAGAAATAAATAAAACATTAAAAAAATTTTTTAAAAAAAATTAAAAACATTAAAAAAAAGTAAATTTAGTTGGTTTATAGTGTTTTTCAAGGCTTTAAATTTTAAAAATTTTTTAAAAGTGTATTTATTTATTTTGAGAGAGAGAGAGAGAGAAACCATGAGCAGAGGAGGAGCAGAGAGAAGGAGAGAGAGAATCCCAAGCAGGCTCCAAGCTGTTAGCACAGAGCCGCCCATGTGGCTGGATCTCACAAACTGTAAGATTATGACCTGAGCTGAAATCAAGAGTCAGATGCTTAGCCAGCTGAGCTACCCATGTGCCCCTCTGTTCAAGTCTTTTATATCCTTTTTCATTTTCTGCCTCCTTGTTCTATCTATTATTGGAAGTAGAATATTGAAGTATCCAACTATTATTATTATCTATTTCTCCCTTCAATTCTGTCCAGTTTTGCTTCATATAGGTTTGGGCTCTATTGTTAGTTTCATATATGTTTACAGTTGTTTTATCTTCTTGACTGATTGACTCTTTTATCATTATAAAATATTCCTCTTTATCTCTAGTAACGGATTTTGTCTTCAGGTGTATTCTGTCTTCTGTTAGTATAACTATTCTAACTCTCTTATGGTTGATGTTTGCATACTACATCTTTTTGTTGTTGTTCTTTAAAGCTCTTTGTATCTTTGAAACTAAAGTATATCTCCTATAGAAAATATAGTTGGGTCTTTTTTTAAAAAAAGAAATCCAGTCTCATAGTCTCTGCTTTTTGATGTTTAAAAATCTTTTCACATATGATGCTATTATTGATATGGTTTTATTTACCTTGGCCATTTTGCTTTTTGGGGGGAGGGGAGTATATGACTCTTAGTTACTTTGTTCCTCTGTTCCTCCTTTATTTAGAATTTATTTTGTAAATGGTCTGAGGTGGTTTAGCATCCAGACGGATAACTATGCTAGCAACATGTTAAAAAAAAAATGTGCTCTTTTCTACTGAATTGTAATACCTCCTTTGTCATATGTATTGTTCCATATCAGTATGTTTATGCAATTTCTATTATGTTCCGCTCATGTATCTGTCTTCTCCTGTGTCAACACTTGCTATTAGGTTTCAGCAACTTCACAGTAAATATTAAAGTCTGCTATAGCGAGTCCCTCTTAATTTTCTTGTTTTTCAGAATTATCTTGGATATGCTCAGATATTAATTTCTCATGTAAATCCGTGAAATCATAAAGAAAACACCAGTGGTAATCCTTTTACAATTCCACAATATATGCAGACACATACATACGTATACAAACACTGACCATTTAGTAACATGCTATGTCTGAAGTTAGGCAATTCATTTGAAGTAGATACTGGTAAGTGGTAACATAGCACATTAAAACAAGACAAAACATGATGATCTCTGTATCTTTCACCTAATAATTGTTTTGTTAACATAGGGTGAATGCTATTGAAAGTAGTGCCATCAGGATATTAAGAGAGAGAATAATTTCACGAAAAACTGACCTCATTAATGCTTTCCACCTTCAAGACTGCACTAAATCAGGTAATAAAATTATGTAATGCTTACTGTTTCTTAACATACCAGCTTACGTACAAATCAGGTTTTTTTTTTTTTTTGCTTCCTTAAGATTTCTCTTAAGATTTATCTACTTTCACTAGCAAGGAAAGATAGAGATAAAAATAAAATATAATCCATTATGTACCTGAAAAAAGCCATATCGCTCTTTTGCAGTAAGTTTCTTTCAACTTAAAACAACAGCAAGCCTTCTATTCTGGCAGTGGCTCAGACTAGACACTCTGGAAGGCTCTCCTATTAAGAAACAGCTAGATTCTAGAGGATACAGAATTGTAATGCATCTACTAGCCTCACAGTAAGATAAGTATCTAGGAAACATTTTTCTCTTATGAAAGGTTTTTTGAAACCAGCATGGAGCAGCAAACTACCACAAAATGCTAGATTGTCCCGGGGGCAAATGCTAACTTTGGTGTTGTCCTCAATCCTGAGACTAGACCAAAGGATAATAGAAAGATGGATCAGCCAAATCTGAGACTTCCACATTAAGCCTGGAAACTCAAAGTGGCTAAAGTAGGCCTATTTTTGTAGTGCCCCTTGACTCTTGGCAAGCAAATGCAAATCCATGTTCCACCGATGCATCCCTAATTTTGGCCACTAATACATGCAGAGATTAAGATCAACCGTGAGTTCATAACCGAAGATCATGAAACAAAGATGGAGACAATCTACAGTAAGAGTCAACAGAAATGACGACAGATTTCAGTCCCTAAAGATATCAGATATTGGAATTATCAAATACAAATAAAAGTAACTGAGAAATGTTTAAATAAATAAAAGGTGGAATCACAGACATTCATTTAAAAAATGATTTGAAGAAGAACCAAATAGATATAAAAAATATACTTGTTTAAAAAAAACCATAATGAATGGGTTAAACAGAAGATTAGACACTGCTGAAGACAGAATTAGAAAGGGTAAGACTAAAGGACAGTAAAATAAAGTTTAACATACATCTTCTCAGGGTCCCAGGAGGAGAGAATGTAAGAGAGGATGTATTTGACATGATAATGGATGAGACTTTCCCAGAACTGATGAGCAACACAAATTCACAGGTTGAGAGGTACAATGTTTCTCAAAGAGGATTAAAAAAAAAGTTAAATCCACACCTATACACCCTTGTGGAGAAACCACAGAGCACCAATAGCAGAGAAAAATGTCCTAAAAGCAAACAGGGATAAGTACACATTGCTACAAAGGGAAAACAATTAGACTGATATCAGACTTCTCAACAGTCTCAACAGAAGCCGATAGTGGAATAATATATACAAAACATTGAAAATAAAATTCAGAAAAAGATATAACATGAAAACTCTAACAAAACTGAGGTTGGAATAGCTCTATTAATATTAGACAAAGTAGACTTCAAGGAAATCTACATTACTAGAAATAACAAGGGACACTTTATAATGATATACTATTCAGTTTGCCAATTGAATCCATTCTAAATGTGTATGTACCTGATAATATAGCCTCAAAAATATGTAAAACAAAAATGGACAGAACAAGTAGAAGTAGAAAAATCTACCATTGTAGTGGGTGATTCTAATACTCCTTAAACCAAAATAATGAACTGACAAAAAGATTAGCAGAGGGGCGCCTGGGTGGTTAAGCGTCCACTTTCTCTTAGGTCATGATCTCGCAGTTTGTGGGTTTGAGCCCCGCGTCGGGCTCTGTGCTGACTGCCAGCTCAGAGCCTGGAGCCTGTTTCAGTCTGTGACTCCCTCTCTCTCTGACCCTCCCCTGCTCACACTGTCTCTCTCTCTCTCTCCTAGAAATAAATAAAACATCTAAAAAAAAAAAAAAAAGATTAGCAGAGTTTCCCTAAAAGACATATATAGAACCCTGCTCAACATCACAGAATACACATTCTTGTCAAGCACATGTGGAACACTTACAAAAATTGACTATAACCTGGAACATAAAACAAATCTCAACAAATTTTGTATTGGAAACATACAGAGCAAATTTTCTGTCGTAGTGAATTGAGCTATCACTCAATGACAGAAGGTAGCCAGAAAATCCCCTTTAGGCTTGGAAATGAGAACTATACTTCTAAATAACCCTTGGATCAAAGGAGAAATCACAGTGGAAATTAGAATTCTGCAACTGAAAGATAATGAAAATGCAACATATACAAGTTAGAGAAGAATTGAAAATGCATGTATTTTAAAAGATGAAACTATGATCAACAAAGTAAAAAAAAAAAGGTTATTTGAAGAAACTGGTAAGTTGATAAAACCCAGGTAAAGAGACAGAGAAATAACCAATGCCAGAATTGAAAGGGGAGATTTAGTACATATAGACTTTACAGATATTAAAAAGCTCATAAGATGTATTATGGAAACTCTTATGCTAATGAATTCATACTTCAGATTAAATGGACAAATTCAAAAATACATATGTACACACACACACACACACATACACACTTACCAAAACTGACACAAAAAGAAATTGAAAACCTGAACAATTATATAACTGTTGAAGAAATTGGATCTGAAATTTTGATACTTTCCACAAGGAAGACCCTGAGCTTCATTAGCCATTAAAATATACATTTAAGAATAAAAACAGTCTAGGGGCACCTGGGAGGCTCAGTAGGTTAAGCGCCCAACTTTAGCTCAGGTCATGATCTGGGGGTCTGTGGGTTCGAGCCTCACATCGGGCTCTGTACTGACAGCTCAGAGCCTGGAGCCTGTTTCAGATTCTGTGTCTCCTTTTCCCTGTACCTCTTCCGCTCATACTCGTCTCTCTCAAAAATACATATACATTAAAACAATTTTTTTTAAAAAAGAATAAAACCAGTCTAGAGGCACCTGGGTGACTCAGTTAAGCATCTGACTCTTGATCTCAGGCCGGGTCTTCATCTCAGGGTTCTAGAGTTCAAGCCCTGCATTGGGCTCTGTGTTAGGCATGAAGCCTACTTAAAAAAAAAAAAAAAAAAAAACAGAATAAAATGAGTCTTACACAAACTCTTCCAGAGAATAAAAACAGAAGGAACACTTTGAAGATTATTTTAGGAGGTCAGCATAACCTTGATACTGAAACCTAATAAGAACATTATGGAAAAGGAAAATTAAAGGCTAATCTCAGACATAAATTTAGATGAAAAAAGTTGTAAATGAGATATTAGGAAAAGGTTAATGTAAAGAAAACAACTTGGTTTATTCTAGAAACACTAGGAATTCCAGGTTAATTTGACATTCAGAAATTAATCAGTGTAACTCACCAATCTAACAAAATTAAGTCATAATTCTTTAAAAATAAGAAAAACTTATTGGGTGTATTTTACTTTGGTTTCATGGTTTTAGAAAATGCTTAGAAAACTAAAATCAGAAGCAAATTTTTCTTAATCTTATAAAGGATATCTTTCATAGCCTATAGAAAATAGCATAATTGATGGGATAATGTTGAGATCTTTTCATCTAAGATTGGGGATGAGAGAAAGATACTGAATAGTTCCCTTTCCCCAATGTGTCTACATCCTAATCCCCAGAATCTCTGAATGTTACCTTATATCCCAAAAGGGATTTTGCAGATGTGATTAAAAGAATCATCTTCAGAGGTATCTGTCTGGCTCTGTCAGTGGAACACGCAACTCTTGACCTCAGGGTTGTGGGTTGGAGCCCCATGTTGGGTATAGAAATTACTTACAAATAAAATAATAAAAAAATAATGATCTTGAACTAGGGAGATTATCATATATTTTCTAGGTGGAATTGATATAATCACAATGGTCCTTGTAAGAGGGATGTAGGAGTCAGAGTCAGAGGAGAAGGTGATGTGATAATGGAAGAAGATATTGAAATGATACACCTTGAAAACTCAGGAAGGTGCCCCAAGCCAAGGAAGCTGAAGAGGGCTAGAAAAACAGATACTCCCATTGGAGTTTCTCAAAGGAACCAGCCCTTCTGACACTTTGACTTGTCCCAGCAAAGCTGATTTTAGACTCCTAGACCCCAGAACTAGAAGAGAATAAATTTGTGTCCTTTAAAGCCACTAAGTCTGTGGTAATTTGTTACAGCAGCAATAGAAGACTAATACAGATGCCTACTCTCAATATGGTTCAACATTGTGCTAAGGCAAATTACATAAGATGATAAGAATTACAAAGGAAGAAATAAAATGTTACCATGTATAGACAACATAATTGAGTATATAGAAAACCTGAATACACAAAAAAACTATTAGATTTAATAACAATTTAACAAATTGTAGAACACAAGGTCAATACACAG